>VXBB01024984.1:98057-159044 GCA_013399915.1 Illadopsis cleaveri
TTCAGAGTCACAGAATGGCTGAGATTGGTAGGGACCTCTCGAAGTTCTCTGATCCAATCCCCATACTCAAAGCAAGATCATGTAGAGTGGATTATTCAGGACTATGTCCAGTTTATTCTGAGTATTGCTAAGGATGAGGAATCCACAACCTCTCTAAGCAGCCTGTTTTAGTGTCTGGTCACCACCATAGTTAAAAATAAGTTTTTTCTTACCTTTGCATGAAATTTTCAGTATTTTGTTTTGTGCCCATTGCCTTTTTTCCTGCCATTGGACATTGGCAAGAAGATTATAACTTCCTTTTCATTATTTTTCTCTCTTTGGATACTTATAGATAACATTAAGATCCTCCCTAAGCCTTGTCTAGGTGAACATTGCCAGCACTGTTTCCTTACTGTATCAAATGCTCCAGTCCCTTAATCATATTCATGGCCCTTTGCTAGACCCACTCTGGACACAACATTGCAGATAAGTCTCATTCTGCTGTTGTGAATAAGAGGACAAGGATCTCCTCCCTTGGCCTGATGGCAGTACTTTTTCTAATGCAACCCTGGAGGCTATTGGCCTTCTTTTCTGCCTTATACTCAGCATCCATCAGAAATCCCCGAAGTTGCTTTCTAGCTGGTTGGCCCCATGCTGTACTGGTGCAGGGAGTTAATCTTTGCTAGGGGCAAGAGTTTTGCATTTTCTCTTTTTTTTTTNATCCAAATCATCTTCTCATGCTCATCAAGCAACCGGGTTTCTGCTGTGGTTTTGTTTTTGTTGGGTTTTGGTGGGGTCTTTTTTTTGTTTGTTTTTGGTTGGGTTTGGGTTTTTTTCTTGCTGGTTTTGGTTTGGAGGTTTTTTTGGGGAGGGTGGTTGTGGTGTTTTTTTACTTTATTTTATTTTATTTTATTTCACTTCATTTCATTTTATTTCATTTCATTTTATTTCAGAGTCACAGAATGGCTGAGATTGGTAGGGACCTCTCGAAGTTCTCTGATCCAATCCCCATACTCAAAGCAAGATCATGTAGAGTGGATTATTCAGGACTATGTCCAGTTTATTCTGAGTATTGCTAAGGATGAGGAATCCACAACCTCTCTAAGCAGCCTGTTTTAGTGTCTGGTCACCACCATAGTTAAAAATAAGTTTTTTCTTACCTTTGCATGAAATTTTCAGTATTTTGTTTTGTGCCCATTGCCTTTTTTCCTGCCATTGGACATTGGCAAGAAGATTATAACTTCCTTTTCATTATTTTTCTCTCTTTGGATACTTATAGATAACATTAAGATCCTCCCTAAGCCTTGTCTAGGTGAACATTGCCAGCACTGTTTCCTTACTGTATCAAATGCTCCAGTCCCTTAATCATATTCATGGCCCTTTGCTAGACCCACTCTGGACACAACATTGCAGATAAGTCTCATTCTGCTGTTGTGAATAAGAGGACAAGGATCTCCTCCCTTGGCCTGATGGCAGTACTTTTTCTAATGCAACCCTGGAGGCTATTGGCCTTCTTTTCTGCCTTATACTCAGCATCCATCAGAAATCCCCGAAGTTGCTTTCTAGCTGGTTGGCCCCATGCTGTACTGGTGCAGGGAGTTAATCTTTGCTAGGGGCAAGAGTTTTTCATTTTTTCTTTTTTTTTTTTTTAACTTCATGAGATTTCTGCCAGCCCATTTCTGCAGCCTGTTGAAGTTCCTCTGAACAGCAGCACAACCATCTTGTGTATCAGACACTTCCTCCCAATTTTGTAACACCTGCAAACTTACTGAAGTTGTTCCATGTCCCAGTGTCCTGGTCATTAAGGAACTGGTTAAACAATACTGTCTCTACAAGCTTTGGGGCACTCCACTGGTGATTGGCTACCAGCTGAAATGTTTCTGCTGATCCCAACTACTTGAAACTGGCTGTTCAGTCAGTTTTCAACACACCTCACTGTTCATTTATCTTGTACATACTTCATTAGTTTATGAGAATGTGATCAGAGACAGTGTCAAAAACATAGCTAAAAATTAAGATAAATAATATCTGCCCAACTCACCTTATCCACTGAGCAAGTTATAGAATCCTAAAAAGCTGCATCATTGGCCAAGTATTATTTCCTCTTCATAATTCCATCCTGACCACTCTCAATCACCTTCTTCTTCATATGTTTTGGAATAGCTTCTAGGAGGATTTACTTCATCACCTTCTCAGAAACTGAGGTAAGGCTCTCTGGCATATTTGGCTCTTCCTTGCCCTTCTTGAAGTGACATTTTCTTTCTTCTAGTTCACAGGAATCTCCCCCAGTCAATATGACCTTTCAGATATAATAGAGAGTGGCCCTCAAATCAGCCAGCTTCCTCATCACTTGTGGGTGTATCCCATCAGGTCCCATGGAGTTGTGTATGTCCAATTTGTTCAAATAATCCCTGACTTGATCCATTGTGACCCAGGATAAGTCTTCCTTGCTCTAGACTTTACTACTGTTCTCAAGGACTTGGGATTCCTGGCGACTGGTCTTGCAAGTAAAGGCCAGGGAGGAGGTGCCTTTGAATACTTCTGCCTTCTCTCTGTCCTTTGTCACAAGGTCTCTTATCCCACCCAGCAGCAGGCTCACATTTCCTTTGTCTTCTTTTTGCTGCTGATATGGATGTAAGAAGTTCTTGTTGCCTTCATGCTCCTTTACCAGATTCCTAACCCCATCTCTGCGCACTTCAACAGTGTCTGTTTATTCCTCCTGTATCAGCTGACCAATTGTAGGCTTCCTTTTTAAATGTGAATTTCGTTAGATGCACTTTGTTCATCTGTGTGGGCTTCCTGCCACATCCTACATGTCAGGATGAACCATTTATGAAACTGGCGGTGATTATCCTTAAAAATCAACCAGCTTGCTTTCCTACTCATGTGTGTAGTGTGCATGCAGTATGTGCCATTTTGGCTCCTACTGTCATACAGACTGGAAGTCTAGGTCTTCCCAACCCCTTGATGAATCACCTATGGAACTAGAATCAGTCTCTGTCTCTTTTTTTCCCTGTTTGGTCTCCTGGGCTCTTGTTTTTGGCAACTACACAGTCACTCAGCTGTGGGAAAAGAGGTGGCAGGAAGACCTTTCACTGTTCTGCGTGTCTCCAAGGTTGGAAGGCTGGAAAATTGGATTCAATCTTTCCACGCATATGGTTTAGACACGAAAGTTCTCTGCCTGATGACTGATACTAAAAAGATCAGCTGCTATGTTCTTGACCATTTCTAATTTTTCAGCTTTGTTAGACTTGAGGTCAGTCCTCAGTGAAGCTCTGCGGAAGTAAAATTTAGTGATATCCCCAAAGAGGACATTTCTGAGCACAGATGGGTAAGGAAAGTACTCAGTTTTTGGAATTTCATACTAAATAAAGAATGACTGGTGTATTTAGGAATCTACAGTCTTGGTAAACAAGCAGGTGGGATTACTGCCTGGAGTTTAAGAGGAATGTCTAGACCTCATTTCAGAGAAATATTTAGGTGGGCTGGAGTCCCATTAATTATTTCTTGATTTTAATTTTTTTTCTGTATTGATAAAACTATTCTTTTTTTTCTCAGGCAGAGGGAACTAAAGGGGGATCAGAATATAATGAGGAATATACACTTGTCTTTTTGTAATTCTTATAGAATGGAAAGAATGGATATGTGAGTCTTTCCTAGTTTAAACAGCCAGGGGCTTGTGCAAAATTTGGTGTACTCTCTTTCAGTTTTCCACCGCAAAATACAAATTAAAAGATGTTAAAACTCTGATAACGTTAGTACTCCTGGTAGCAGGATAGATGCATAGCATACTGAAATCTCTGTTCTGCAAATAAGGATCAAATCACTAAAGGACAACACCAAAAGGATAGACAGATCAGGGAAGCTGTTGCTAGAACAGCTCAACATTTTGCTTGTCATTTGTTCTGAATCTATTCATGAGGATGATATTTGTCATATTATAAGGTTCTGAACACCTCAATAAATGGTAATCACATTGAATAAGACCCTCAAAATGAAGGGAAGTTATTAGCACTCATTTACCTTCTAATACACTGTCATCTGAAAAAAAAAGACAAATCATTTGTCAGTGAAGGTGTTTCAGAAAAAAAATAAACTCGTTCTAGAGTTAAAGATATGTCAATGAAGAGCCCCTCTAGGACATTTAAGACCGTAAAACTTACAAGAAATAGGTGAAGTTGTGGAATAAATCTGGATTAAAAGGGAGTAATGCATTTAAAGACTAAACAACCATTCCCACAAAAGCCTATCAGTGAGGTCCTCACCATCTGGCTCCCAATGCCTCTTGGAAATCACAGCATGAACCTCAGCCTTTTGTCTCAGTGGGGTCCATGGGGCTGTGTTCTCACACATTACATTTTAGCAACTAGGATCGTGTGCAGAGTAAACCCCAACCTGGCACAAGATTCTCTAAACTTAAAAAGGAACATAAATCATCTGTTTCATGAAGCTGCCCACACTGTAGAATCCCTGTGGAGGCCTCCATCCTCTACTGCTTTGTACACCTCAGTAAATCTTAGTGCTTCCCAGCAGATTGATCAGAGGTGTAAAGCAGTCTTGCTAAGCCCTAGCCAATTCTAGATATATGTTTACTGCTGGGGATTCTTTCTCCTTTTAAATTCAAAATAGTAACTTGGGATGTCTTTTAACGACACTATTTTTAACCTGACAGTGCTCCATTCTGACATGTTATCCCATTCCCACTCTTTCTCCATGAAAACTGAGGCAAGTCTGTTTTTCTTATCAGTTTTTAGCATGGCTGTTCCTGTATGGTAAACTTAAAATGACTTGTTTTCTTTCTTCAGTTGCTTTAAAGAGTTAAATGTAGACTTTTCACATTGCAGCATTTTAACACCTATTTGGCTTTTATACATTCAGTTTGTATATGATGAACTATCTGCTTATTTAACAAAAATATCAGCCAAAAGGGTAGAAGAGTAGAGGCCAAAAAATAAAATGTAGGCACAGAGCAGCCACAGTAATGGAAGAGAAGGAGGGGAATGCAGAGTCAGGTATCAGATTAATCAGGGGCCAGGCTGTTTGCCAGATACTGCATTAGTGAGTGTTGCTCAGAGACTTCCCTTTCACTGTTTTCTTGGCTGATTAAGGTGGTCATCCATCAAGTATCCGAATCCAACCCATGTTATCAAAGCACCTTCTATTTCTGCCATTCTTTAGGGTGAAAAAGAGTCTCTAGCTCTCCCATGCCCATGAAAATGATACTGTACCTTCTTGCAGCAGCCAAAATTTGATGGGCCAGTAGTCAGTTTCATCAGATGATGCAGAAATAAATTAAGCCCTCAAAGGAGAAACAATATTGGAGTTTTCTATGCTGCCTGATAATTAAGAGCAAAATATTTAGGCATTGTTTTTAGAAGCAGTCTGATCTGAATCCAGGACATTGTCACCATTCAGTGTTTTAGAAATGTTTTGTTCCAAAAAAATTGGGTTAGTGTATTTTAATAAGACAATTTAGTATGCCACTCAGTAAATGTGATTTTTGGTGAAGTTGGAGCAGGAGAGCTTCAGTTATATAAACTATGAAAGAATCTAGATTCAGTGAACAGTATGTGCACACACGTGTATGTAGACGCAATTCATGGTAGTTTAACTCAGAATTGAAACTTTCTCTGAAATGCTACCTGCTAAGTTCTGCAACTTCAATCTACTTTAGGACAATAAAGTAAAAATTTCTCAGAAAGAGACTGTTAAGTTGGATGAAAAACCACCATGCATTGATGGTGGAACACAGAAAAAGAGGTGAGATTCAGCAGCAGATGCTCCCATCCCTCCTGGTCTTGCATAAAAGATGTTGCTAGTGGTGTTGCATGAGTCACTGCTTGTTGGAAGTACAAACAGCACAGTTTCTTTTTACCAGTTAGACCAACAAAGTGACTTTAAGTAAACTCAGTAAGCATAGAAGAGCCAGAACATTCCAGTAGCAGGTGGAGATTCAGTCTTTTTCACAATTCAATTCAAGCAGTTCCAGCCCAATTACCTTCCTTCTGGAAATCCAATCACTTTTTCACTCTTGTTCAAAACAATCATGGTTAACCCTTCTTACTTAAACCTTTTTTTGGTTTTTTTTTTTTTTTTTTAAAAGATACAGTAGCACATGAATTTAGAGCTGCAGTAGTACCTAACTACAGTAACTGCCTTGCTGTGATTTTGAAATTGTTTCTCTGGTGGTTCCCAACATGAATACTGTCTGCAATGTTGTTTATGACTTTTTTCTTTTATAGGTGGGAGACAGCCTTATTTTTTCTTGCCTCTGTGGGCTTTCTTTGGTATACTTTCCAAAATATTTTTTATTTTGTATTACTTTATAGCAATTCTTTAGTTTTCCTCTCAGTAGAATGAGCTTTAGAAAAGAGAATATTTTTAGTTTGGTACCAACTCGAGGAGAATAAAGGTGGTTTCTTTCAGGTAAGTGAAAAATTGATAAGTATGCATTGTCCTCTGAATGAAAATGCAGGCTTATTCCCTGAATACAAGGAGGCATGAGGACTACAAAATTGGATATAAATTGATTCTTAATCCAATTAACCTTGATTGGTTTTATTCTCTACCTGTTTTTTCTTTAGGTATGAGCAACCTAAATGTGATAATGGTGCCAGAGCTCACCCAACAAAAACAAAGGATTTGTACAAAGGACGCCAGCTTCAAGGTCAGTGAAACTGATAAATTTAAGTTTATGCATTCCAATGCTTTGCTTATTCACTCCAGTAAATTAGAAAGCAATTCCTTACACTGTATCAAAACAAGGTATCTTTTAGATATCACTATATTGATTTGCCACTGACTGAAGTATTTGACTTTGGAACAGCGTAAGTCAATACGGGTTTGGGACGTTGTCAGAGAAAGTAAGGCTCATTTTAATCAGTAGTTTAATGGCAGTCACATTTACTTAGTGGAATTATTCTTTGCTGCTGTCATATCAGGGAAATCAGCAAATATATCCAGGATAACTTAACCTATGCTTCATATTCCTTGTTCTAGCAAAATCCAAGGGAAATTGGCCTCCATGTTCAAATCAGTCTAAAAAATGTATCCATCTTACTTTCCTTCAAGAGTATCTTTGTTAGTTTAATTCACAATAATACTTTTTTTTTGTTATTATCTGTTGCAGGAAAAAAAGGTGATTATTACAGTTATCTTTTTTTTCCCACTTTTTATAATCATGTGAGAGATCTTGTCTATAGATAGTTGAGCTACACAGAAGTTAGTAGACTTCCTTAATTTTTGAAATGGCCTTTTAGTATGCTTGGGTAACTTGAGGTGTAGCAGGTTTAGTGATATTGCACATTAGATTGCAAGACTGAGAATTGCAAGTCACTGTCAACCACTGTAAAGAACCAGAAAGAATTAAACATGTGCAGAGTTTTCATGTCGTGAAAAATAGCCTAGTTTGGTCACCCAAAGAAACATTCAGACAATAATTCTCAACTAATGCCCATCAGTGTTGAAATGCATATTAGAAAAACACACATTTATGCCTCTGTCATGAAATAAATTTAATTACAAGGTGTAGTAAAAAAAATACTAGATATAACTCTATGCTGTCTTCTAATAGAACCTAATCAAAAGATCTGGTTGAAGATGCCCTGCTCATTGTAGAGGGGCTGGAAAAGATCACCTTCAAGGGTCCCTTCCAACCCAAATTATTCTGTGCTATTTTACAACTCCAAGGAAATCAGTGGAAACTTAGCCATCTTCAACAAATTATTTTACACAACACTTGCATAGTTACAGACTTGGATGATTACTTGATTTTATGTTTGGGGTTTTTTTTCTGAGTGAAAAGAACTTGACTCAGAAGATATGACAGAGCAGACGTTGAAGAAACAAGTTTTGTAGTTGAAGATATCACTTACTGGTCATTCCTACCTTTTGCTAAATATTTTGGAAAGCATTTGCTAGATGTAATCTTAGAAGGAGAGTGGGCAGGTGAAGGTTTTTAAGATTTCATACATCTTTTTTTTATCTATACTGCTAGTGCTTTCATACAGTACAGTAATAAAGATTTATCCAAAATCAAGATACTTTTCCATTGAAATTGTACAAGAATTTTCAATGCTGCAAGCTCCTACTTAATAAATTAATTTTCATTAAGTTAGGCAATGGTATATTTTCTTTTTTTTACATTGTGATATTTTGCAGTATGTGCACTTTAGTCCAAAAAACCGCTACAGCAATGCAAGCCTGTAATTATCATAACTGATATGTATGACATGGATTTGCTCTCTCTCAGGTTGCTTAATCTTTGACTTCCAAATGCTTTGTGTTACTTTAAAATAAGGCAAATACCAAAATTTGATAAATACTTATAAGTTAGCTAGAAGAATGTCTTCTGCTGCAGCATGGAATAAGTACATGCCTGTAGAAGTAATTGGGGGAAGAGACTACTTCCTAGTTGCAGTTGTGTTAAGATGCTTATTTTTTCCTTTCTCTCTCTGTAAAGCTAAATTCACAAGTCTTCAAATGCCAAATTTATTTCTTTTCATGAAAACACTACTAAGTGAAATTTATTGATTACTTAATCAAGACAATTTAAAAAAAAAGGTTGAAAGATTATCTTGTACAAGTATTTTTACTTGTTAACAAGCAACACAAAGTTGTGCAAATAGCTAATATGAATCAACTTTTCAATAGCAATGAATCACTGTTATTCAGTTTTTCTATTGTAAGCAGCCTTGCAAAGGCATGTTTTCATCTGTGTTGTCTAAATTTAAATATAGCATATAATTGCTGAGTGGTGCCAGGACTGAATAAAGAAAAAAGTAGGTTAATTGAATTCCTTACTTTTAAGGAATAATACATTTCTGAAAGGATGGGTTTGCTTGATTTGCTGATTATAGCCACAAAAATGCAGTAGGCCTGGGTGAAACCACTGCGACTGCCTGCCGTGTAAAACAGGGAAGATTTTCAAATTAATTACTTTACTGCTATGAATGATCTTAAATGGGATAAACCTTACTGGTAGATCCTCAAGTGGATTAAATTGGCATGGTTCTACAGCTGCACCGATTTATACCACCTGAAAAATCTGAACCCATTATATGTTAAGCCAAATATTTTTAACAATAATTTGCAAATAAATCATGAAGCAGTTTTTGGCAAGCACTGATACCTTGTTAAGGCAAAACTGTGGAAGGCAAGTGTCCCTTGGAGTCTACAGCAGATTTAAACCTAGCTAAGACTGTGTCTTCACATCCTAAGGTAACTTAATATAAAGCATCTGAAACTGAAGGCTAGTCTAATGTTTGTAGGGACGATCCAAGCCACCTGTATCTCTTAGTTTGGGCTGGAAGTTATATAATAATAATAATAATTCTTCCCATTAGATTTCTAGTCCTTTTTTTGAAGCCAAAGAATTTTTCTGAGGTTACTTGCGGCTATGATCCTCCTCAGAAACTGGTTATTCTCAGATAATGAAATTGAACTCAAAAAGGAGTATAGAGAATGTCACACATACTATGGAAACAAAGGAGTTTTTTACTTTTCTCACAGTCAGAGTTTTCAAACATTTGTATTTTGACCTTTTGTTCTCCTCTGTGTTACACAGTAAAATGGAAGCTCTGTGATGAACTAACATATTCTGTAAAGTCTTGAATAGTTTTTTCCATACTTTGGATTACTGGTGTGTTAAAGAGGAATTCAGTTTTCTACATAAGCTGATCAAGAGCATTTAAAAGGGTTTAGCATGAAGGCTTATTAAGCTAAACAATATGGTATGATGAAATGAGGTGTAGATGCCCCTGTATTTTTCTAAAATCATGAATCAAATTCAGCCAAGCTTAAGAATGGTCAGTTCCTGAAACTGATTTTTCAGGCTGAGTCTATGGGTGAAGGTATTTCAAGCATTATGTGTATTCCATACATTTTTATAATCAGTAAAACATTTTTAAGCACATATCTGCAGTAGGTGTATATTTATTTATAAATTGTATTAATTTGCTACTATAATAATAAATTTAGTATATTGTAAAGCATATGCAAATATAGAAATTGAAAAAGGATGAAATAAAGCTGAAATGACAACAATTTAATTTTTTAAATTTCATCTGTTAATAGCACAAACAATACTTTATTTCTACACTCCAGTTGATTGTCTTGTGCCTCCCCTGGGGTACATGCACCCTGCCTTGGATACAGTGGATAAGCTTCCTGTTCATAAAGCTAGTCTTGCCTCTGCTCTAAGCAACCTGGAAGAAAAGGTCCTTGGTAGGTAGGAGAGCAAGACATGATAGCATACTGAGACGGTGCCAGACTATTCAGATAATTTTTCCTCCTGAGCAAATCTTTTTCTTTTTTAAGAAGTATGCATTGAAAGCAAGAAGTCTCTATTTTAGGCTCTGCTGTATGTAAGGGCTTGATAAACTTTGGATAGTACTTTATATGTTTTTTTTTTTATTCTTACCTGACTTGGGAATTTATCTGTTTTTCCTATAATTTGATTTTCGTTACCCAGACCTGATATTTGAAAAGTAAATGGAAAAACTTTTAAAATATTCTGAGAAATGTCATTTTGCTCACATAATATTTTTTAATTAGAAGTACCCTTATCTTTTGTGCAGAAAAGACTAACAAAGCCAAACAAATGAGTAAATGGCACACAAGTTTCAGCAAGGGACACAATGTCAAGCTATATTTTCAGACTTTACTGGGTTGATACAGTTTTGTCAATTTAAGTCAGACCACTAATTTTGTTTACATTTTATTGTGGTTTGTTTAAGTTTCTCCTTTTCTTTAACGCACTGTGGGATTTTTTTGAAGTTGCTACAATTGTGATACTTCCTTTCATACAAGAGTATAATTTGAGAGGGGAAAGTATCGTTTGGAAATTACAGTGCCTCTAAGAGTAATACAGTCTACTGACTTGAGTCAACATGCAGATGTAGTAAATCAATCTACTAAAAATCTTGAAAGTCTCCCTTTTTTATTTTCTCTAAATACCATACCTCTTCAGTGTTGAATATTTTGCTTTCCTGAGATGCTGATTTCAGTTTACCTTGCTGGAATCCAGTAGAATGCATCCATTGCATTTGAGTTACTGCAGGTTTGTAATGGTGACATAAGATCAGCATTTCAATCTTATTTTTGTCCTTACTAGCAATCCTTCACTGCAGTTGATTATCATTACAATTTTTGATTCTAGACCATTTCTATAAAAAGGTGAGTATTTCAGGGTTTTGATAGCACTGAGTTAAGAAACATCTGAGAAGTTACAATTTTTATTGTCCCAGGTTTATTCGGTGGCACAAGAAGGATCCAATTTAGTTTTGCACAGCCTCTGGGAGACAGATTTTGAATTCTCTGTGCCCCCTTTTCCTCACAACCCAAATCTGAAACTCAGTGCTTTCCATCCAGGACCTAAGCTCTGCTAATCACTGTGGTGGTATTATGATGGTCTACAGTTTAAGTCAAACTTAGAACTTTATTACTGAATTGAAATATTACTCAATTGACAAAGGTCCCTTGTATAGTTAATCAACTTACTTAGTAACGAAACAAAACAAAAAAATCCCTTAAAACTCTTCCTTAAATATGAACTACAGGTTGTTTTCTAATTGCATAGCCTACAACTGACTCAGCTCTCGTTTTGAGCAATGGGTGTTCTTAAGCTTAGTTTAACCTTGGCATTCAAGCAGTTAATATTTCTCCTGCAAATCATGCATGAGAGCAGTTTAACTCATCTGTTTATTTAATTTTTGTGTTACTTAAGAGAAACAAAAAATATTCTAACTGCCCAATTTTCTTCCTATTGCAATGGCTTTATTTACTGTGTTTCTGATGGGATAATCCTGCACTGACCTTGAACAGTTTATGTTTTGTGGAGCAAAACTCATGATTTAAGGTATGGGGGAATTATGTGTGGATAAGTACAGTTTACTTTTGGTTGTTGGCAGTGTATCTTTTTCCAAAGTTAAAGGGAAATAGTCGGAAGCACTCAAACCACGATGATGCAACACCCACAGCCAAACAGCCATCATATGAAGTGTCTCACTTCAAAGGCATTTTAAGAGAAAAGGAAAGTGACAGAGGCTTAACTGTTTTTCCTTTTGAGGTTCATTTTATCATCCAGTGGTTCCACTTTTAACCATGACTGCATCAGATTTCATAAGGTGCCAGAGTACTTCTTAGCTAAAATACTGAGGTACCACCACTGCCCTACCTCATCTTGCTTAGTCTGTTTTCACATAGTCCTTCATTTCCTCAGTGTATCTGGTACCAGCACCAAGTAGAAACTACCTTATCTTACCTTATTTTACATTCTTAAGCATTTGAATGACTAAAGCTTTATTTTTTTTTCAAAGGCATCAGATAAGGCATAATGCAAATTTTATACACATGCCTGCTTTATCGTGAGCTTCAAATTGTTAGGTCAATTGGCATGTGACTGTCTCCACTGAGCTGTGATTTAAATGGATTATATTTTTATGATGTAACCAGCTTTCTGGCTGCATGAGCTAATACTCAAAATACTCCTTTCTGCTATCAAGTCTTAAAGCTATAAGTAGTCAGCCAACCATTTGAAGTTGCTGGTTGTTTTGAATGAGCCTGTAACCATTGCCCTGAGCTCTGTGCTGTTCTGTTTACCAAGAGGTACTTGGCAAAAAGGCTCTGTTTGGAGCAGAACTGCCTAACAAAACTGCTGTGACCAGGAAATGTTGGTTCAACTCTGGTGTGAACCTTCATGACAGTGATGGCAGAGCTGAACAGCTGTGTGGTGAGTTGCTGGAGGGGACCTGCCTGAAGCATGATGGGGTCTACAAGGCTCCACAGCGAGGTACAACTCTCAGAGCTGGAGGCTCCTGATGGAAGCAGAGTGAAGCCACCATAATCCGAAAGGAAATGGCTGGTGATATTCTATGCCAATGACACCCACAAGTCTGCGGGCCCAGATCAAGCACAGTCATGAGTAATGAGAGAGTTGGCCAAAAAAGCTTCCCAAGTCACTTTCAGTCTTTTACCAGCAGTCCTGGTTAACTGAGAAGTCCCAGAATTACCAGAAGGTGATTAGCAAATGTAACACCCATCCACAGGAAGGGTTGGAAGAATGATCTGGGAAACTAAAGGCCTGTCAGCCTGACCTTGGTACCTGGGAAAGTCATGGAGCAGATCATCATGAGTGCCAGCATGTGCAGGACAACCAGGGGATCTAGCCCAGCCAGTGAGGGTATATGAAAGGCAGATCCTGCATGAACAACCTAATCTCCTTCTATGGCAAGGTGACTTGCTTAGAAAATGAGGGAAAAGCTGTGGTTGTTGAATATCTAGACTTCAGTAAAGGCTTTTACACTGTCTTCCACAGCAGTCTCCTGGAGAAATTGAGGCTTTTTTGGCTTGAGCAAATGCACTTTTCACTGAGTTAAACACTGGCTGGATGACTAGGCCAAGAAACTGGTAGAGAATGGAACTAAGTCCAGTTGATGGCCAGTCACTAGGAGTATTCCCCAGGACTCAGTAATGGGGTTGATATTGTTTTATATTGTATATCTTTATATCAATGATTTGTATGAGGGGATTTAGTGCATCCTCAGTAAGTTTGCAGATAACACCAAATTAGATGGAAGTATTTTTCTGCTGGAGGATAGGAAGGCTCTGCAGGGAGATCCTGACAGGCTGGATCAGTGGGCTGAGGGCAACTGCATGAGGTTCAATAAAGCAAAGTGCTAGGTACTGCACTTGCATTGCAACAACCCCATGCATCCATATAGGCTTGGGGAAAAGTGGCTTGAGAACTGCTTTGCAGAAAGAGATTCGGGGTTGCTGGTTTACAGCTGGCCAGCTTATGCTCCCAGTGGCCAAGAAGGCCAATGATATCTTGGCCTGTATGAAGAGTAGAGTGTTCAGCAGGACTAGAAAAGTGATTTTCTCCCTGCACTCAGCACTGGTGACACCTCATCTTAAGTGCTCTCTTCAGTTCTGGGCCCCTCCTCAAAACAAGAAAGACAGTGAGGTTTTGGAGGGTGTTCAGAGAAGGGCAGTGAAGCTGGTGAAGGGTATGGAGCACAAGTCTTGGGAGTGTTTAGTCTGGAGAAAACAAGGCTCACCGGGGGGACCTCACTGCTCTCTACAACTACCTGAATGAAGGAGCTTGTAGTCAGGTGGGACTCAGTCTCCTCTGTCATGTCTCAAGTGAAAGGATGAGAGGAAATGGCCTTACGTTGTGCCTGGGGAGGCTAGATATTAGAAAAAAATTCACATTGAAACAGTTTTTAGGAATTGGAATAAGTTGTCCAGGGATGTGGTGAAGTCACTGGCTCTTGAAGTGTTTAAGGAGTGTCTGGATATGGCACTTGGGGTTTTGATTTATGGGTGATTTTGTTTGATGGTTGGACTAAATGATTTTAAAGGTCTATTCCAACCCTGATGATTCTGTGATTTTGTGCAGAGGGGTACTGGAGGGCCAGAACACTCCGAGCCCTGGCGTAGGAAGGGGAATGGCTGCTTCCCCTCCCAGAGCACTTGCTGTCTTCTCTAGTGTGTGCAGTGGTGGCCTGGGGAGGGGGGAGGCGGTGATCCTCACCACTACAGAGCTCTGTGGGTCAAGCAAGTCCTGAGGCCACTACTATGGCTTCAGAGCAGCTGATCCTCGAAAGAGGACTCAGTGTCTTAAACCTACAGTTGTTTCCTTGTGCTTTTGAATTTGGTAACTTCGATATTATTACCCCATTGTCTGGCCATACAAGCGTATTTTAGTCTTCCAGTGGGAAGTCTTGGTCCAAAGGGAGGAAGTTTTGCAAGTTATTTTTCAAGGCTCTGCAGATCACATTGATTTCCTGCACACTCTCTTCTATTCATCTCCTTGTTCTGATTTAATAATAATGATCTGGCCACAATTCTTCATGCTGCTTCAATTTCGCCTCAATTTGTAATAATTTCTTATCAAAATGAATCTTCACACAAACCTACAGTAGAAATATTAGTATCTGAAAAAAATTATCTCAAACACATAACCCAAGAGCTGCTTAATGTGCAAATTTGCCTATAAAATTTCAGTGAAATAATTTGTGTTAATAGTAAAATGCCATTGAAAGACACAGCTGTTTCACAGCTAACAAAAGAGAAAAGCTTGCTGATTAAACGTGATGCTACTGGCTCAGCATTTTGTTCATTGCTCTAGTTCATGTTAACCTATAATTTTGTTTATTTTGAAGGGCTATTATAGGACTAAAAAACACTGACTTCATTTGCTTCACAGCATTTGGCTATGCCAAAGAATATAAATTCTGTTTCTCACCTCACTTGTTGCTGTCACCCTTTTCCAAACAAACCCATGTTTGAGGACAGCAGTGCTGTTCTGTGCGATTGGGTCCTGCTGTGAGTGTGAGCAGTGGAACACCTCCAGCAGAACATGCCCAGCAGAAAGAACGTTCTCCTGTATCTGGCTGGTTTCCCAGGAGGTGGTCTCACACCAGCTGTACAGTTTCATTTAATATATAACATTATATTTATTCTCCTTCTGAATTTTTTCCTAATAGTAAAGAGACAAAAAGGGAAATGAATTTATGTGAAATTATTCAATGCAGAGATTAGCCTGATCAAGAAATTCAAAAGAAAGTGCAAAACAGTACATTTTAAACATCTTTGTTTCGTTTAACAAGGGCTCTGCAGAAAATACATGTGTGAGTATTAAGAAAAATCAAGATACTTACCCTCTTTTAAAGACAGTCTAAAGTTTACCATGAAAATACCACAGACCCTTTTAAAACAGCTCCAAGTACATGACTGTAGATACTGAGGTAGTGTCTGCGCCCAGTATAAAATCCTACAATAAGCAAAGTGAAACTTTGCTCACACTGAAACCTAAAAGGAATTAAATAATTTGCCTCATTCAGCATACTTTGATGTTATATTCTTAAAACTACAAGCTTCAAGAAATGCTTTTAAAAATATTGAAATAATCTCTGGTATAGTGAAGATATAGGAGAGGTATCTTATAATAACTGAGGCAACTGGATTGTAGCTCTTGGGTAAGCACTAGAAAAAAAAAACAACACAAGAGGGGAAGATTGATGTAGAATAACCTCAGTGTTTCTGCCAAAATGCCTGCAATCATTTTTGCAATTGAAAAGCTGTCAAGAAAAACTCATATTAACTGAATGGAAAAGGTGAAAACCTTTTAGTGTGCCAGGGCTGTAATCATAATGAAAAATGACACCTGAATCTTGTCATGACAGTGTGTGGGAGTTGCATAATAAGACACTATTTCCTCAAAGGCGCATGGTATGAGGCTTCTCCTTTATAATCTGATAGAGTAAATTGAATAAAAACATGCCATGGATTTGTAATGCTGTTCCCATCAAAATGGATATCTTGTTTTGTTGTGTTTTCATACTTGGATACAAGTTCTCCTTGATTATGTGGCAGAAACAGCTCTCATGTTTAATCTCTGGACCGGGAAAAATAAGTATTTTCGTTCCAGATTGAATGTATATTTGCAGCTATATTTTCAAGAGGAAACAGCAGTGGTTAGGCATTTATTCTTTGTGTTTAGTCACTTGGAGAAATGTTACAGTTTTCAAATAAAATGAGCTCTTCAGTAACTGTGAGTTCAGTGGGATTTTCAATTCCCAGCAATTTTGAAAATATCCAATACTTACCATAAATCACCCTAGAAATTTTTTGGTTTTCATCAGTGACTTTTTGAAATGCAGACTTATGAGGCTAGAGCTTGTGAAAAATTAAGCCAATGCAAGCTTTCCCACTTACTAACGTTTTGAAAACTTAATGTGTAACACAGTAATAACATCAGTCATTACTCAGCTGAATAATGACTGAAAGTGTTAAGCAATAAGCCTCATTTACTTGTCAAGGAAAATGAACAAGTTGTAGTCAAAATTGTTGACACTAATCTCACATCAGTAAGTATATTTTTCTGAAGAAAATATTTTTGTGTTAGCCTGCAAAAGGCTTTTTGTGTAGCACACTGCAAAACATTTCCTCCTCAAGGGCTTTCAGTTATGGAGGCCAAGAGAATGTATTCAAACAAGGAATAACATCACATACTTAAAACCACTGAGATAGTCTCATGTGCACTACCATGTAGGAAATTCAGCCTGCTGCAAAAAATAATTACTTTGTTAACCTCTTTTGAGAAAGAGGCTGTCTCTGATAATCAGAGAGTCCATTCAATGTTCATGTTGTCTAAATACCAGCATAGCTTATCTGAGACCAGCGGAACTGATCAAGAGGCAAAATCAGTGTTGCACATCTCACTGAGGCTGATTCTATTTTACAAAGTAAAATATCATTACTGAAAATAGTTTCTGACTGAGACTCAAAGGCAATGCCAGGTTTTGTCTTCCTAATCATATGGGATCAATGATTAATTTTACATGCTGTGTTTTGGTAAGGAAGCGCTGCAACCTTGGTGCAGCCACCGATAGAGGATGTCATATCTGTTATTGTTAATATGGAGAACCTGCAACCAGAGATGAGCTTGGAAAGACTCCATGCTTAGTATTGTTAATTGTTTGCATCATTGGAGTTAGATGTATAGTCTGGGATCCCAGTGTTCTGGGCACTGCACAAATACAGAATAACAAGATGATGCCTGGAAAATTTGCAGCCTAGCTGATTGCAAAGCCACTCGGACAATGGGTGGACAGATGCCATCAGCTGGAGAGGCAGTGAAAGTTCCTGCCAATTCCTCAAAGTGCTTCAGTCTGCCAGTATGTGTCACCTTCATTTCGCAGTGGCTGAGCTTAAGCCAGCTGGCTTTCCTCCAGATCCTTCTTTGCATCAGGTATTTAGACTGCAGAGATTGCATTTTTCTGGGCTCAGGGAAGAGATGTAGAATAAATACTCTTATTCACAGGGATGACAGTGTATGTGAGACTATCTCAGTGTTTTTCAAATAGATGGTGTTATTCCTTGGTTAAGTACAGTTTATAGGCCTGCACAACTGAGAGCCCTGAAGAAAGAAATTAAATGACCCCATACAAACATCTGGGAATTCTTTCAAAGGATTCAGAATGCTTCACAAGGTTCAGAAATTTGCTTCTCTCTAGCTCAGCAGGAGTGCTACTGTTCATAGATTCCTGATGTGAGCATATGGCAAAAATCCATGAATAATTTTGGGAAATAAATTAGTCACAAATTTTGCCCTTTACATTTGTGAAGTTCTTGAATTTGCTTGCCATCTAGAAATGTTTTCTGGTAAAGCCTTTTTCTCTGCAAGTCATCCACAAGCAACTCATTGTAAATATTCCTGAAGTATAATTCATGACCTGCTGAACCCTGATCCTGCAAACACTTACTCACATTCTTCTTGTGATTAGTTCAATTAAATTCAAAGAAACTTTTACATGTGGTTGCAAAGTTAAGCCCAGGGATAAATGTCTGTAGGACGAAGGTTTAGGTTGTTCCATAACCCTTGATATTCTATGTGCTATGTAGTTAGTGTCTGATTGTTTAATGAGACACAGGCAGTCAGAACCAGTGGAAAGTCAGGGGTTTCCAGTCCCAGGGTATTATTCCTATTTCCTAACTGGAGAGTTATAGAATGCATCCTTACAAGTCTGAGGTTTGGGTTCTTTGAGTACATAATCCAGGTTTGCTGGTAGCGATCCAATTTGAAATTAGCTTTGGAACACAGCTCAATGCAAAGCAAAGGTCATTGAATCAAATTAATATAAGAAGCAGAGTGAATATTCATCAGCTTTTTTTTTATGGCTTCGTAATCACTACAGACCCTTCAGTGCTGTGAACTTTGGGGAATGGGGAAAAGCACTGATAAGCAAATTCCTAGGCTTTGTAGCCAGCCACAGTTATAATGGAAAATGTCTACTAGAGCAGAGCAGCAGATTTGTTCGCAGAAAATAAACCCAGAGTTTGAAAAATTCACCTGGCTCACTGAAGAGAAAAGCAGAATCTAGGAATAGCTGTTGACCAGCATTTTCAGCTACATAGTTAGCTAGTAGTATTAGTAGTAGTTAGCTATAGTATTTTGTCTACTATACATCTGGTGGTGAAAAGAATAGACAGCTATGGATAAATACGGATGTAACTCACAAATTGCATTTGGCATTCGGCTCTACAAGCTCACTTGCTATTATTGCTGTGTCTCTCTCATTTTCAACAAGCAAGAAGGCATCATAAAGATATGATCATAAATGATCATAAAGATCCATTAGTTGTGCACCTATGTGTGCATCTAAATATGATCGACAGTAATTAAGCAGAATTACTCTTTCATGTATGCTGGAAATATCCATACCATAATTTGAGTTCAGAGAAGCAATATTTAAATGGTCACAAAACAATATCTCTGAACAACTGAAAATAAAAGATTGCGGGGTTTTCATTAGGATATTTAGCACATATTTCTACCCTTGGAAATTTTTCAGTATATTTGATGCTTGTCCTTTAGGCTTTGAAATGCAGAAAGTTAATTTGGAGTTATTTAGAGAAGGATTTTATTCGTTAGAATTTTTGTCTCTCTCTGAGATCTGTATAGCTGAATTCACACTATCAAAGAAAGAATATTCCTAATAAAATGCTCTTAAAATCTCTGAAATATTTATACAAGAGAATTTTGGATTCTTTTTTTCCAAAATAACATGTACTTGTACAGGGTTTAGGAAGCTGCATTGAAGTAATTTCTACTGGAGCTTTTTGGGGTTATGTGTGCTAGTTATTTCATCACATAGGAATCATGTGTTTCTGATTTATGTAGATTAAAAGTTTTAATACGATAGCTAGCATAGCCCTAAATTTAAATTTGTATTTATACTAAAATTCACATTTACAGACAGAGATCCTTTTATGCGTCTCAACTCACACTCTTAGAAAAGGATCATAAACAGGTTCTACTTACAAATGTATTCTATGTATGCTCTCAACAGTTTTCTCATGTTTTGAAAGGAACCA
This sequence comes from Illadopsis cleaveri, assembly GCA_013399915.1. Classification (NCBI taxonomy): domain Eukaryota; kingdom Metazoa; phylum Chordata; class Aves; order Passeriformes; family Timaliidae; genus Illadopsis; species Illadopsis cleaveri. Next base: position 117,918 of record VXBB01024984.1, read on the forward strand.
AAGCCATTCTGTGAGCTGCATCCTATCTCTGCTGTTTCTAATGAATTGCTGTGATGCACCTTAGAGAGGAAGAAATCAGTTTTACTTAGCCTCACTCAAGTTGACTGTGCTATGCAAATGTAAGAACAGCGATTTTGCTATGAAAAATTTAAAATTCATTGCATCATTTTATTAAGAATAAAAAAATATTTTGCCAGTATTTGCAGTAGTTCATATCATCCAGATGATTATATACAGGATAACCTCTTGAAAGCAGGTTTGTAATTGTATGCTTGGCAGTTACTTGCTCTAAAGAAGAATTTTATTTTATTTATTTTATTATTTATTTAATTTAGAATTTGAAACTGTTGTTCAAATTCTGCCTCTAATTCATTGCTTTGAATTGAAAATACTTTCACCGTAATGAGTTCTGTTAGAGTATAAAATGATATAAAGGAAACCAATAACTAGGACAGAATACCTACAAGGAGCTCACTAAAGAGAACTCTGATATTAGTGTTTTTCTTGCTTTTTATTTGACAGAAGGAAAGAACAAGTGAGATTCAGTAGCAAGTTCTTTAGAACGTTTCAAGGAGTGTCAGTATTTCAATCCAAGTATTTCTCGTGAATACTGACATCCTGGAGAGGGATGGTGGGACCTGGAGGGAAGATATCACTTCCTCTTCTCTCCAAATTGAGTGGAGATTCATTCTTCTGCCACAGCTCTCCTACTCTGGAGCAAGACAGCTCAAACTCCAGACTCTGGTGGGGCTGCAGGACGTGAGGCTGGGCTGATACCATCTGTGTGCTCTAGTGTGCTCAGATGAGTTGAGACTCTCAGCTCCGTGCACACATGGCAGAGGTCAGCTTGCCACAGGCATGAGCCTGGGCTGGGGGTGAGATGTGATGAATGAGCTCTTTTTATATTTCCCTGTCAGTGAGACTTAGCAAGGGTTTTGAATTATTCCCCTACCAGAAGTGGGATGAACTGCTCTGACCAGCCCACTTTTCCTGTAGGCACATGTATGTGCCTGCATTTTTTTTGCCTAGAGCTGGTTCTGTGGCACATTCCTCAGAGGGAGAGGAGTTACTCTATGCTGTGTCAGTGAGCTCAGCAGCCTCAGACAATGTTGGGTTCACTGTATGTATGACGTGACTCCTTGAGCATAACCACAATCTCCACTTATCAATGATTCCTATGTGTCTTAAAGCTACTGAGTGCTAGGTTACCATGTACAGCCACTAGAAATGGCCACATTTTTCAGCACTTTGAGCTCTCATGCAGACCTATTAAAAATTGGAGTGTACTTAAGCATGAGGGAAAATTTTATTTTACAGCCCTTGAAACTGTGTCTCAGCATATTTTGTCTTAGAAAAGCAGGAAGATTGCTTCTGAAAAAATGTGATTGATGCATCGTATGCTATATATATATATCAAAGGACTACTTTCTTTATACAAAACAAGATTTTTTACAGCTGGCAAGCCAGGACACTTAGTTAATTAGGAGCTCTTGGTAAATATCTCCCTTCCTCCTTAGTAGTTCAGCTAGATCCAAGTTTTCCTATCGGCTTTGTACAAAGCATAGGTCAGCATAACTGGGACACCAGCTGGACTGTAGAGGTTGGGGTCATCTAAACTTCATAAACAGCACCTACAGGGAGTTCATGCTCTAGGTGTCATTGACATTACCATATCAATTTGAACCAAAGTAATGGATAAAAATAATTAATATTAGATATACAATCCTAATGTCAAATTTTGAAAGGGATTATTATTCTCTGACTGAATTTAGTCTGGTTCCTACTGAATCAAAGAAAGCTAGTCTCTTTTATAGAAAAATACTTTGTCCTCTGAATTCCTTAAGTTTTACTAATTTTTCCATGAAACTTCTTTCCTATTGCAAAATGGGCTAAATTTTTTTTTTTTTTTTGCAAACACTAAAATGCCAATCTGTTATGAGCTGTTTGAAATCATGTTTTCTATTTCAACTGTCCACTTACTTGGACACAATGCTGATTTCATCCTTTGTCTGCTGCTTTTCCCTTGTTCTTCCTTCTTGATTAAAAAAAATGAAGCCCAGCAGAGCCACAACATCTGTGTCTCACATGTTTACAAGTCCATTTCATTAATTCTATGAGCTGTCCAGGATTTATGTGTAGCATTTTCTTCACTAGGTGTAATTGTCAATAGGAAAAGTTTAATCCAATAGGGATTACAAAAAAAAAAAAAACAAAAACAAAAACAAAAAAACCACTTACTTGAACTTCCTACGAAAAATTAATTTCTTTAAACAGGTATTTTGACCCCTGTATTAACAGGGTACACAGTTCTGTTGGAGCCACGCTCATGGTTCCAGAGATGCATCACAGAGTGTTACAGCAAACTTGGCAACTAAATAGAAGAAAGAGATTAATGTGCAGTGCGGTGGCTGGACATGTAAGGTCCAGGAACTGGGCTTTAATTTAGAGTTCCCTGTATGGCTTGGTAAAAAAGAAGGCACACTACTGTGGTACTGGCATTTCTGATGTTTAGAAAAACAGGACTTGCTCTCCATCATGAGCTGTTTTTGCTTTTGAAGTTCATTCATTTCCCTGACATAGGCAGGTGGTTTGGTTAAACTAGAGTTATTTGGGAAAGTAGGATTCCTCTGAGAGAGTGGAAACTGTATGGTTTATTCTACAGTGAAACCTTGTTTTGTCAAATTCCTTAGCTGCTTGAGATTTAAGCTTGGAGGCCTAGCTAAGCGTTGGGGTGAATGCTTTGTTGTTGCTAGCTCTCCTCCGTATCTGGCTGTGGGGCATCTTGCAGACAGGCTTCACCTGATAGTTGCTTTGTGTGGAAGGCAGCGAGGGAAGGAGGAATGTGAAGAGATATAAACTGCTCTGATGCTTTACAATCCACCCAACAAAGTTGCCCTGGGAAGCAGGTCAGGAAACTCCGGTTTAGTATGAAAAGAGAGGCATGCATTTCTTATCATAAACTGTTACCCAAATTAGTCTATTAAACCTGTACTCTTCATTTGAAATCAAACATGCTTGTCTGGAGGGGGAGTGAAAAAACAAACCGATTAGACCCACTGGATCTTACTCTATATGTAATTATATAGGTGGTATACAAAAGGTGAGCTCATTGTGGAGTGCAGTGAATGTCTTGATGTTTAAATTTTTCCTGTAATTTTTGGCAGTAAGAGAAGGGTACCTTCTATGCCTTATATCTTAGATGGAACTCATAGATTGGCTAATTTTAGGACTGTTTTCAGTCCTAACATTAAGAAAGGAATTTTTTTTTTAAAGTAGTTCTTTACAAGTGAATTTTATAATTTTTTATTAAAGTAAGGATTCATACCATGTGCACAGGCTCAAGTCAAGCTCCCTCTCACAGTTTTGTTTTCTCTCTCAGATGTTTAGCTTCAGAACTTTTCCTTAGTAACATTAGTAATTTGGAGACAGATAGGAATTAATTGGGTTAATTTTTTTGTACCCAGCCCAAAATTTGTACTTCAACTGCAAAAGACTAATTCCCTGAGCCCAAGTTTTCTTCTTAGTGATTTATCTCTGTTTACAGATAAAGCAGAACACTGTAATACAGGACAGATAAAGTGAGGACATTCTATACTCGTTATATTTTCAGTAGAGTCAATGCATAAATGTCTGTCATAAAAGAAGAGCAATTTATTCTTAAAATGTGCTTTGATAGCTAGGCATTTATATTCTTTTTCATTGTTTCCTGGTAACCATTTCTAAACATATCATCATAATTAATGGAATCTCTCAAGTACTTGAGAAATGAAAAGTGAATCTTTTCATGCTGAAAGAAAATGGAAAACAGATTAAATAAAGTTCACTAAAAAATGATTGTACAATTTGAATTTGGAACTCCCATCTTTTCCCCTTGTCTGGATAGATGTTTTTATCTTCAAACATTCATGAAATTCATAGATCAAATCCATTCTGCTCATTCTGAATAACCCAAGATACACTTGATATAATGCACAAACCTAGGTGCTTTACTAAGTCAAGTCACAAAGTTTGTTGATATTTTTGAAGGTACTGTGTGAGAACCCTGAGTTCTCTTTCTATTAAAAATTTAGACAATTGAATGAAACCTTTCTCATGAAAATGAATAAAAAGTGACAGAAATTAAGGTTGAGCTCTGTGTTGTGGATGGAAATTGTCAGATTGAGGTAGAACCACTGAAGTACCCTATGCTTTTTTTTTGCCCCTATAAATAATGTTTGGAATTTTTTTCACTCTTTTCCATGACATCTGAGTGTTTGATTCCCTCCAGTTGCCCTATTTTTTCCCATGTGCTCTGAATTCAACTTTACACCACTGGATGTTGTATTGTTTACTCTTTTAATGTTCCGTAAGTGAAATACTTATATTGAATAGTAGTGAAGCTTAAATGCTCAGTGTTAAATTGAACAGATTTAGAGACAGAAAATAAAATCCTACTGACTTAATGTGTTTTTTATATCAAACAACAGGCTTCTCTTTTGTATTTGCTGAAAAAAGTTTTAAGCAGTGGCTTATAGTATAGAAAAATGATAAAGTGCTGCTTAAGCATCTGTTCACACAACTCTGTTGTTTGGTGAGGCAGAAAGCCTCAAGACCAAAACATCCAAGGCAAAAAAACTTTTTAATGAGAATTTGACTCTTCAGATATGAAGTGCAGTGCCTTTATCCGGCGAAGCACTGAAGTCCATGCTTTTCTTTAAGCTTATGAATTCATTTGATCTAATGAGAAGACTCTGTTGACACACTTGCCAGGCTTTTTGGAAGATGCTGGTTGCATTTCTTTATGCCATGCAGGATGAAGCCCTGACTTAAAGAATGTGCTGTCCAGTTCTGATGCTGTTGTTATTCTGCTGAAGAAAATGTTTTAATGTAGCAATAGGAATGGTTTCTGACATTCTCTTTGTTCTGAGTGTTTGCTCACAGCAAAAGGAACCCTTCTGTGGACACACAATAGCTTGATGATTAGAGTACTCAGCTGAAGAGGAAAGAACATAGGTTCAACTCCTTGATCCAAACCAGACAGAGCAGGGAATTGAACCTAACTCTCTAGTGTCAGAGATTAGGGTATTCCACTGGGATAACAGCAAGCCAGGTTTCAACTCCCTGCTCTGTCTGTTTTGGATCAAGGAGTTGAACCTCAGTCTCCTCCATCTCAGCTGCGTGCCCTCATCACCAAGCTATTTGGCCAAGATGGGATAGGGTGTTTTGCTCTTAAAAAAAAAAAAGGCATTAAAAACCTCATTTTGCATCAGAGTAAAATATAAACCACCCACTCCTGACTATTTCCACATGATAGAATTGTTGTTTCCTGGCCAGGCCGAGAGAGAGCTACTTCATGGTCACATACTGAGAGCGCCAGAAGCAATAGAAGATATAAAACCCTTCTGTCCCTGCAAATGCAGCTGAAGATGCAGAGATTCAGCCATGTTATCCACATAGCTTTGGCAGAAGCAGAGAAAACAAAACCACCAGAAGCCAGTTCATGTGAATGTCAGAGCTATCTCAGTGAACCACAGTTTTGTTTGGAGGAGAATAGGGGAGGAAGATTAATATTCTGTCAGTGCTGTTGGAGGTGTCTGTGTCAGAGCACAGGCTGTGAGTTTGCTTGGAACTTCAGGCAGCTTTTTTCTTTCTCCACTGGTTTCCATGTCTCTCTTCTCTCCCTTGATTTTCTACCTGGTTCTCTATAATTTCCATGCTTTTCTCCTCCTTTCACTGCCCTTACCATATATTCATGTTCTTTCCACAAAAATTGGTCTGGCTTAAGTTCTAGTCTTTGCAGTGGCACACGTAATTGAAACTTTGTAAGATCCTCTGTGAATGTGCTTATATCAGTTGATAGAAGTGGATGGGTTGTAGCTGTTTGCCTTTTCCTTGTAATCCACATATACATGTTGAATTTCTTGATCTAATCTTAGGCACTTTTAAAGGTTTAAGTGTTTGGGTCTTTTTTTTCCCCTGCTCATTACATTCTCTTTTGCCTCCTGATTTTAACCAGCAGTAGAGCACCAAGTAATTTTTGACAATCTAGCATGTGAACCATTTTATAGCTGTCTGCATAGGGCTTGTTTGCTTTAGTCATGCGAAGTTCATAGACTGAAAGTCTGTATGTGTTGGAATTCTCAGTATTGAGTATCCGCAGGTATGGAGCATGGACTTCTAGTTTTGAATAAGAGTTTTTTACATTCATTCACTTATAATGGAAAATAACCACTGTAAACTAAATCAGCATTTAGTATGCATATTTATACCAAAGAATTTTTCCCAGTAGAGTCAGAATGGAAGTGTGGGGTATGTGAATTATGGAGTCATTATTTCAGTTGCATTCACCAACAGACAAGCACTGTTGCAAAATGCATGCCTGAAAGTCAGGTTAGTATACATGCCCAAAAAGGACTCAGTTTTGCTAAGTCTGAGCATTTGGGATACTCCTGCTGTTGTACACTCAGATTATATTTTCCCCTATCCCCTGCGATATCCAGAGCACAAAGTTACAACGTGATGCCTTGTTTCCATCTCTCTCCATTCACACAGCAGCACAGAGTAAGACACCTGAGAACCTCACTTGTGTTTCTATTGCTGTGTTATAGACAAATGAGATTCCGTGGCCTGTTCCAGAAATTGTACACACACACTGCCATAACTGTCCACACATGCTGAGTGTTGCAGCATGCTGTGGCATGCCAGCCTGTGCATAGAATGGAGTCATGTTTGTCTGTAGACCATGCCTGATGTCTGGAGGGGAACGATAGGATATTTCTCTCTTTGTTTCCTGTATAGTCCCACAGTCAGTAGGCCTGACTGGTTTTCACATTTCAATAACCTGTCTTCCCAGCCCTTTTGGATGTTACCTTTTGATACCAAGAGTCAGTTGACTCTGTGGAACCTTATTAGCATTACACTTCATGACATCTGCTGAACTTGACAGGGTGGGCTTCTGCACAACCACAAGGAAATTCAGGCCTTGGCATGGCTGCAGGATATCCATAGTTGGGTACCTGACTGAATGCTGGACATGCACAGGGGAAACAGACCACACTGTCCAGAATGAAACTCACCTACAGTGTAGTAGTCCAGTGAGGAAAGTGTCCTCATAATCCTTAATGGAGTGTTACCATGGAATTGGATCTTCCTGCTGTAAAGCCCAAGGCAGTTCGTAATCAAACCACACACTGTAAACTGTTTTACATCAAGTCAGCTGCATTGCATCCTTCCTGGCAGACACTTTAGAACCATAATTACATTAATCTCCATCCTTAATTTGCTCCATTGTGCTCCTGTCATTGCAGGATCTCTGCTACCAAGTGGGATGTGTTCATTTCCTCAGTGCTTACTGTAAATTACAAATTAAGGGTGGCATGGTTAACTCTCAATTGCCTGCTTTTTGTGGGATTAAGTCCAGTTCATCCTTACTTGAGCAGTTAGTTTATTATTGTTTAATGAGGCACACAGTAGTATATTTGACTTGGGGGATCTTTTCCAAATAAAGGTCTATTTGCAAAGAAAGTTGGTTTGAGAACCTGCTGTAGCTACAGAGACCTCTGTCAACCCTGAAGAAGTGAACTGGGTAATGTTGAATTAGGAGTGGACCATCATCTTTAATTTAAATAAAGAGTGTCTTAATTATTAAAGCCTGGGCCTATTCAGTCTGTCATTGTATGCCCACCTCCCTCAGAAGGAACTGGGGGTATTTCATTCTTGTGTAATTTCATAACTTGAAAGAGTTTCATACTGAGGAATTCTAATGTTGTATTTGTATTTTTTGTATTAGTCATCTTACAGCTTTTTATCTAGCAAAGGATGAGCCTGTGAGATTGGAACTTATATTTGCAAAGGAAATCTATCATGTTTAATGGAAAGTGTCCAGAAAGGTAACATGACTGCAGATCCCAAATTAAAAACTGCATAAAGAGTAAGGGAGATTTTTTGTGATGCCAGGTTTCCAACGACTGTTTCATTCCATGGTGTTCAAGTAATGCTTTAGTGGTACTTGCTGACTCTTGTTGCACTTCAGTTACTTCCAGAATTTTCATTTTATAAACTTCTTTTAATCACTGTTGTAAAAATTCATTCTGAGTTACAATTCGGTATATAGTTCATGTTCCAAGAAATAGCCATGCCTGCCTGCCATTAATTCTAGCCTCCCACTGTATTGGATATCAGGTTTCTAAATCTGTCACTTGCCTGTTACGGAAGGGAGGGAAAAAAAGTAATCAGGTAAAACTGGTAAAAAATTGACTCTTAATGCAAGTTCAGTACTCATAGGTAGAAGCAAAATAAAGCAAGGATAAAGACTGATATTTTACAGGACTACTTCCAATATTGCTAGATCTTCTGCCTCCTTTCTGCTCCTCCCTTCCCCATCTTTTTTTTTTCCATTTCATCCTTTACCATCCAACAGTATGCTTTGGGCCCTGGTAGCACTGACTTGGTTTTGCATTTAGTGGTTCTACCACTGCTTTTATTTCCAGAATCAAGAGACACCAAGTCACTGCATCTGTGAAATGCTCCATTTGTGTGCCACAGGTTGGCATGTTCTGTACCGTCTATATTTGTTCTTTTTTCAAAACAAAACAACACCCAAAACAACACATGTACAGTGTTTCAAAGGTATATTTGAAAAGATCCATCATGTACAAAAAGGTATCTTTATAGAGTGCATCTCCATCCATCCTGTGTTATGATTGCATGAGAATCACACAGGGGCATGAGGTACCACTCTGTGCACAGGGACACTTAGAAAATTGCTCTAATAGGAATGTGTGCTGCTGACCCAATAGCTCTGAATTTCCTTCTTCTGATTTAATGACCATTGGTTCTTAGAGTCTGAACAAAGACCTTTCTTGTGGCTTTAGATGAGAGTGGATGTTTTGAGTATTTTCAGCTTATGCTTCCAGTGGTAATAGTCTCAGTCAGAGGCAGCCAGAAAAGTTAAAATCAACATCAGTTTGTAGAAAAGGCTGTTTTTCATGAAGGTTTCCAAGGAGCAAGCTGCTTAGACTAATTAAGTAATGTAAAAAACACCCCCATTAACTCAAATCCCCATAGTTCAATTTTTCCATCAAGAGACCAGAATTATGCGCCTTATTTCTGAGGTCACTTCCATAATTACAACAACATACATTCTTTGTAATAGCTTTTCCTTTTTAATGGATATTTGAATGGAGGTACTTAAATATGTTTTCTTTCATACCCTTCTCCTGAGAGGAAACATAACAACATGATGAAAATACAAGTGAATGGGAAGTAATAAATGTCTACTAAAAATAACTGCACTTTTACTCTCTAAGCAGTATTGGTTACTAATTGTTAAGACTCTCAGAGTGATAATGGGGAGATTCAGATACCTGTCATACAATATAAAACTGGATTCCAAAATATTTCTGTTTAATAAGCTATTTTTAGAAGTGTTACTCCCGTCAGAGGTAGCAGCTGTTTGTCTCAGATCCAGACAGTCATGAAATATGGTATATAAAGCAGAAGTATAACTTTTTGAAAATCAGATCTAGTTGCTTTTCTTTTTTACACATTTTTGGGCCCCTTTCTAATTTTTAGACTTTTCTCTCTGTGTCCCAATCAGTGGGATGATTGACTTCTGTCACTGTGCCAACACTTCAATGAAATGCATTGTGTTTCTTCCACATGGCTGCATTGCAGGTTGTGCTCAGCCTGGGGTGATGAGCCTCTAATGACTACAAGTTTGCATGGGCACAGTGTGAATCTAAATGCTCAGAATGTCAGATCCTTCTCAACATACTGAGATGTCTTTGGCCTCCAAAGGTGAAGTAGACATTCTGTAGGCATGGGCTGCCAAATAGAAACATCAGTTTTATTGTATCCAGTCAAGCAGCAAAGAGGCACGACTCCTTATGAAATGAGTTTTTAGACCTTTTTCCTATTCACAGTCAAAACTAGAAAGGTGAAGGTCTACACGAGAATGTTTAAGAATGGAAAATAGGATCCAAATACTTTCTCAAGTTCAGCACTGATTTTTGGCTGGATGGCCTCTGAAAGGATTACAGTGTTTCAACTGGTTCATGTCTCCCTGTTACCTCAGTGGCATGTCAGAGCTGTTAGCAGCAAGAAATTCACTTCTCAAAAGCCTTTCAAACTTTAATGGAGGGAAAACCAAACTAAAAAGTGGTAATTAGAAGAAGTTAGCCATTTCACATTGCCTGTCTTATGCATGGATGTTCTGATATGATTTTCTTTTTCTTGTTTAGTAATAATAGTACAGGAACTGAAATGAATGTAATGGACTGTTTTTCCTATCAAAAAGTGCCCTAGTCTTTGTCACTCAGTTGTCTGCTGAAGCTGCTTATAGGATCTTATGTTTCTGCTATGAATATTATTCCTTCTTTCTTCCACATTTACCCAAAGAACAGGAGAGTAATTGGAGCTTTATTCCATTTATAAAACAGATACATATAGAATTAATCACAAGCTGTTTTACACCACCTGGGAATATAAGTTATCTGTCTGGGCTTCCTCATTTAATAGGAGAGACGTGACATATTTTAAGGGAGATTCTCCTCTATTCTAAGCAAAAAAACCCCAAACCCTCAGGTAGTTGGGATGAATACCTTCTGAATAGGTTCCTTTATACTGAGCTTAAATAACTGTTATGGGTGAGACACCTCATTTCAGCAGGCTCAACAAATCCCCCTCAATGCACTTTGGTATGATATGAATGCCTAGGGTTGAAGGGTAGGGCCTTGGGAGGGCATGCTTTGTTAACTCTTTATTGTATATCCCTTGAAATTAGAACAGAAAGATAATTTTAAAATAGTAACAAAAATAAAATTAAATACGTGTTAAGAACTGAAATCTGCTTCCTGCACTTGTCAAGAAAAAATACTTCTTTCCTGTAAGACATGGAGATCTGAGGCTGCAAAGCAATGGATCAGTACCCACCCCCTAGAGCTAATATCCATTGTATTTTGTTTACTTATTTTTGAAATTTGGGTAAGGACATATGAAAGAGAATTTGTCTCTGTGCTTAACTTATTTTTTTTTTAATTCTATGAATATCTAAGAGAAAAAATAAAATAAAATTATAAAAAAATGTAATACCTGAGGGATGTTAACAAGGAGAGGTAATAATGTCCTCAAGCCTTCTAGGATACAAAATAAGAAATAGATAGTTTTTGTCTGTGAGAAGTTACCAGAAGCTGCAGTGAGGGAAAAACTAAAATCAGGTTATAGAGTCATGGAATCAGAGAATTCTTGAGACTGGAAAAGACCTCTAAGGTCATCAAGTCCATCTGTTAAATAAAACTATAAAGGCACTGACTCCGTCAGTGAGACGTGATTTCAGACCATGATTTTTAGTAATCAGCAGAGTAACAAATTTCACTTCCCAGGCTCATATTTTGAAGGATGCTTTTTTTATTTGTTTGTTTGTTTGTTTGTTTTTGGTTTTTGTTTTTGGAAAGGGAGTCAGGAAGAGCTCAGGAAGTCCTCCAAATGAGGAGGCCCCTCAGCTTGTCTAGACAAACACAAACTTGTGGTTCACATAGATCAACAGAAATAAACTCATGACTGTACATACATGTGTGTATAGAATAAATGTCCAAGAAAAAATGTTTTCATTGTATAGTCTGCTCTCCCAGGATAACCAGTAGCACTGAAAATTTTTAATTAATTTCTTTAGTACAACACTGTTTTTCAGTGAAATCAAATGTACAAATGAAGCATGGATAGTTCTGATCGTGCTGCTTTTTGACAGATCAAAATCTTTAGAGGTATTTAAGTGGTCATTGTATTTGAGTGCACTGCTAAGCTTTATGTTTGCATTAACAAGCGGAATAAAGAAGAAACTTTAGATTTGCTAATTGGAAGTTGTCATGCCTTTAATAACTTGAGTGCCTGACTCAAGACAGTTTCCTCTCTTGCAGGAAGACTAATGTAAAATCCTTTTTAAGGTGGTTAATCTTGTCTATTGGATTCCCATTTTTACAGAAATTAACAAAATGCTCCTCTAGCCATGACTTCAAATATGTTGTGAAACATAATCTTCCAAGACTGACAGTAGTAGATTATCAACCAAGCAGGGAGCTCCAAGGCACTAGGGTGCATATTTTAGAATGTTTATGGAAAACCTCCTCACAGATTTAACTTCAAAAATCCATTCTCAGTGCTAAAAGTAGTTATATGTATAGAGAGATGTGTATATATGAGAGATATGATGATTCTCTGATTTCCTTTATACTATAGCTGAAATGAGGTGTTTATGTATTCCTGTCATTTTTTGTATGTATTGTTGGTCTAAGGTTTACTCTGGGTAACACTATCCTTAAAGCAAACACTTCAGTCTGCATTCTGAACCTGTATGTTAAGTCCATGTGGTTTCAGCTTCCACCCTTCAACAACAAATTACTATTTATGTAAGCTGTCAAATCCACATAGGACAGGCAGCTACAGAAGAAGAAACTGAAGCCTATAAACCATAGCAAGAAGCATAAGGCTCCCATAAGAAACTAGTATTTCCCTTTCTGTATTTAGCCCAATAAGACTGAATTATTCATTACAATCAAGCTAAAGCTGCTTCAATCTTGCCAGTTTATCCACAAACTTGTTGAAAATTAAAGCTCAGCATGAAGCCTCCAGAGAATTATTCCCAGTTAGTAACACCTGCAAAGAACAGAGATTTCACTGTGGGGTAAATTGCTGTATGATTGCCCACATGTCAGCAAAACTTATAATTGAGAGAACCTGAATATTTTCTCTGTGTTTAATTGATGAGGATTTTGTGGGGTGTCATTTTACATTAAGTAGTAGAGTTATAATTTAGAATGTTTCACAGCAACTGATTGTGTTTGTTTTAACAGCAATTTTTCTTTTCTATGAGATTTCTATTGCTTTCAGCTGCTATTGCAACTTCATAAAACACACATTTAGAAACCTTTCTTATTCTTAGGGAAAATTGTCAGAGACAGGCTTTAAACTGTGGAATTTTATTCCTGTGATTTCTTGTGATTTTAGAAGTTGATACTTTCCCCTGCTTAGCTGTATCTCATAAATGGCAAGCTAAGTGAGGATTTTGATCTTTATATCTGTAGCATATGTACACTCAGCAGCTCCCTGGACAGCAGTGGAAACTACCTAAAGCAGATCTTTGTTTCTTCCAGATGTTTCAGAAATACACTCACAAATAATGTGAAAAATTCAGGTGGATCTCCTAAATCAAATTGGATATTCACATTATTAACTATCCAAAAAAAGGACAGAGAAAGAAAAAAGTCAAATTGCCTTGCTCCATGTTGTGCTGCATTGTTACATGCCGAGGTCTTATTTTCTGCATTTTCCACAAGTCCCGTATCGACTCACAACTTACGTTTGGAGCAGAAATTAGGCTTGTGGCTGATGCTGGTAATAACAGCTCCAACACAAAATAAATAAAGCTCATAAGATTCAAGATGGAGAAGCCTCAGACACAGACTTTTCACCTGTCCTTTGAAGGAAACCAGCTCTGACCCACCGTGCTGTCCTTGCTAGGACGAGGTAGCACTGAGCTCAGTAGGTTGCTCAGGGACTTGGTTGCTTGATTCATAACATGTTGGTATGCTGACATGATTGGATGTGCCTGCTGCATGGGAACTGCCTGGCCTCTGCCTGCTCATCTCTGGGCAAATGTGCTTTTGTGGCTTGCAAACTTATGTGACCTCATTTAAATCACAATGCACAATTTACTTTCAGGGCTGGAATGCCTGAACCTAATTTGACCACAAACTCTTTGCACTAGAGAACATGCACTGAATGGAACCTGTTGGTAGAGTTTTCTGTACTTCTCTTATTGATATCTTGCCACCCTTTTAACTTTTGTTTCTTACAGGGAAAACTGAAGTGCTTGCCTCACTGAACTCATGCTTATATAAGTCATAGCTGCTGGATTGTTTGGTTTGGGTTTTTTGGGTTTTTTTTTCATTTCTTTTTTCTTTTTTTTTCCAGTTGTGACAGGAAAAAACCCGCAACCAATTAATGACTAAGGAGAAAGGGACATATCTAACACAGTAACAACTGCTTTCATATGTGTACTTTTAAAGCAGTGAAACTTGCCTCAGTGAATTCCTTTTATATACCTTTTATAGTTACTGGAATGAAATATCCCTGGTGCCAAAGGCAAGGAACTCGTAACTACATGAATGTGTTAGACAATAATATCTAGTGGGTACTCCTGCTGTACATAATAGATGAGCTGTTCTTACTGCAACACAACTAAGGGCTAATATAAGACAGGTTTATTTCCTTGGATCAACATAGGATGTATTAAAAAATAATTTGCTGGGCAAAATGAAGCTTTTCAGGCTCATGTAGTCCTACTGCCTGCTCCAGAGGTTGCTGAGAAATGTAATAAAATACCAAATCCCTACTGACTGGCTAATCTTCCTTTTCCACAACACTTCAAAGTGTTTCCCTTTTTCACTTTAAAACAGAACTATAGTAAGTGGCTTCCAGCACAGAACTGTCTGTGAAAGTCCTGCCGTGGGCTCTAGCTTCAAGCTTGTAATCTCCATATCATTGATCATCCTATACTTCAACTCAGCTATGCAGAGGGTTAGAGGAAGACCTGGTGTTTGGCTCAGGGCTCTAGGGAAGAGGAGAGGATGCAGGTGTATTGTATAAGCGAACCTCCATGTGTCAACATCCATATGTTTGTCAGAGGAATTTATCTGCTCCAGCTGTGCTGCTTGAAGAGGGGATCTTTCAGTATATATTTATCTGACATATTCTGTGTCTGAAACATGCTGTCAGTTTCTTTCAAAGAACTTCATAGCATAGGGAATGTGATTATGGGGATGATCTAGCATCAACATAGGATCTCACAGTATGAACCAAAGTGCCAACTAAGAGCAGCTGATTGGGCTAGATGCCTTGTAGTTCCAGTTAACCCCTGTCCAAGAGGAAAGGGAAGGAGTTGACTATCCTTTTACAGAGGGGAAACCAATGTACTGAAAGCATGTGTGTCAAGAAGCCAATGAAAAATAAGAGAAGCAAAAGTGGAAATTTGAAAGAAGGATTGTGTTGTTGGCTTCTAGTCCATATTTCTGTCTTGTATCATGTACAAACTTTTATTGCTTCAAAGCTGTTATTTTCAAAATGTGACACCCATGTTAAAGACATCTGAAAGAAGGAAAAATAATGGCCAAAAATGAAATAAAGGGACTCAGGGTATGCAAAAGAGATTCACACTTGCTTGAGTTCAAAGGGTTGTTCATTTATTCCTGCTCTGTTACAGATATGTACCTGAATTTAAATGCTTGCCTTTGAATTATGTTATGAACGTGTCAACAATTTATGGAAATTTGTACAAGGAGTAATATCTATCTCAAAGTCTAAACTATTGTTGGAATATAAATGTTGTAAAAACAGGTAACAAGAAAAGAAAAAAAATCTGATTTTCTAGGTTGTCCTGGGGCCAAGAAGAATGAGTTCCTGACGAGTGTTTTGGATGCATTATCTACAGATATGGTGCACGCAGTCTCTGATCCATCACTGTCTTCTAGCCGGTGGGTTTCAGATCCTTTTTGTGTGCCTTTAAAAGGATTTTCACAGCGGTGAACAGATAGTTGAGGGCATGGAGGAGCCTTCATAAAGGGTGAATTTCCAAGAACCTATCTAGGAGAGTTTACTTCAAAGTTACCACTGTGGGCTATGTTCACTAAACAGTGATACACTTGACAGATGAATTCTCAGTAGCACAGCTCAGGGTTTATCTGCAGCTGCTGGTGTAACTGTGTGGCAGTCTTTGTTCTCCTCTCAAGGCTTTAATTCTTGAATGTGTGCTACCTTCCTGATTCATATTCTGCCTAGCTGCTTGCAAAACAAACCAATGCTATCAACAGTCACAGGTAGTGTTAAAATGTGTAAGCGCTGTCAAACTTAGGGCATCTGCAGGTCAGGTACTTATCTGAGGAGATAGCATTTATTGTTATAGCTTATCCTGTAATTCAATACATTTAGGTGTTGTAGCTCTAAGAGAATCCATCATGGGTTGCAATTGGAGTGTCAGTATTTGGCAATGCTGATTGTTGATCAACTTCAGTTGGTTACTTTACATGTTTAATGCATCTGCTCACTGTGAAGCAGTCTTCCTCTCTTTTTATTTCTCTCTCCTCTTTTCTCTGTTTGAGGAAATTTAAGGGGAAAGTGCTATTTACCAAGTATGATGCTGACCTCAGCAGGGTTTCAGAGAGTACACTAAAAGCAGATTCTAGCCCTTAGAGTGAAATTTAGGATATTGTTGGCCAAAGTGAAAAGAGAGATTCACTACAAAGAACTTAGTGTTCCAAAGCAGGGAGATTCACGTAACAGTGAGGGTCATCTGACAGTGATGTAACTATTCTGAAATAAAGGTATTAAATATCAGAATTAAAACTAAATTCTCTTTTTCTCTTGTTCCAGTGTTTCTGAGCCTGATCCAAATCATACTCTGGAAGAGAGAGTCGTCCACTGGTATTTCAAACAGCTAGATAAAAATTCCAGTGGTGATATTGGCAAGAAGGAAATCAAGCCATTTAAGAGATTCCTAAGGAAGAAATCAAAGCCCAAAAAATGTGTGAAGAAGTTTGTGGAATACTGTGATGTGAACAACGATAAGTCCTTGTCAGTTCAAGAATTAATGGGCTGCTTGGGAGTTACAAAAGAAGAAGGTAAAGCAGAAACAAAGAAACGTCATAGTAAGAATCTTTTCTCTCTGTCTTTTTCACTAAATTCTTCAAAGTTTATGAAGTCTAATATTTCTATGTGCCAGAATTATAAAGTAATACACCTGTCTGCAGCTACTGCAGCTGTTGTTTAGGGCAGATGGCAAGAAAGTTGCTTCTGGATCACTTGGCCTCAACAGAATCAAAAACTTCCTGTTAATTCTGACCTTTAGATGTATTATGGTAGGAAACCTAAGAAGATATGATAACAGTCATCAAAAAGCCAGTTCAGTGTTATTGTAGAACTGTGTTCTGAGTGAGAGGAAGTATCACACCTGTGGTTTTTGGATTACTGGAAGGAAGCACATGGTTGAGCTTTCTAATGAATTCTCATTTCTCTTACATGGTTTAGAGATGCATAGAGGAATGTGGTCATGTGCCAAACAGGTGGAATAATGGCTAATACACAGCCACCTTACCTTGCTGCCAAACTGGTAGGAAGGGGAACAACTAATTACAGAGTATAATAGTCCCTGCAGAGTTCAATCACACATTTGCAATTCCTGAAAATGGGAAAAAAGTTAAAAAGTAAAAAAGTTCCATCAGCAGCAATAGATCCCCATACTTTAAGAAATTGTGGAAGAATCATTATAGGTAAATTCTTTTTCTGGTACCTTAAAATGAAGTGAGGACAGTGGAACAAATGTCTCATTGATTATATTCCAGTCTAGAAAAGGATTACTACAGAAAGACAGAAGAGGTCTACATTTTACTAATGAAGTAAATTGCCTGTGGCTCACAGTAACAGATTTCTCAGAACAAGTATCAATCAGATCCAGGATTCTTTTCCTATGGCTTTTTTTTGTGGACCTCATAATGATACCTTCCAATTTTCACTTGGATGATGAAAGTTAAAAAATGTATATGAAGGTGGATGACTGTTCTTATCTTTATGTTATGAATGTGGAAAGTGAAAGACTTCTGTCCTGCTGCAGCAGGCATTCTTAGGACTTACTGTGGATGAAATTTGGGTCCAAAATCACAATGCAGGAGGTAAGGGAAAGACACAGAAAAACTGAAAGCAAACCCCAGTTTTTTTGTCTTCATGTTCCAGTGGGAAAAACCCCAAAGATTGGGATAAACTGCCTGTTTTGGAAATGAAAATTGTAGGGGGCATGAAATCATGTGAAGACCACACACAGATTTGGCTGAAGTAAAAATTGCATCCACCATAACTAAAGTTTTATAACAGATCTTCTCCAAAAAATCTATTCAATAATGAGAACAATCAACGTTGGAAGGAAAAAAAAAAAAAACAAAAAAAAACACCACACAAACTCAGAAGTTTTACATTGAAAAAGTAATGGTATCCAGTTGGAAAAAAGTTCTTAACCAAATTATTGGGTTGCTTTACTAGAAGCACATAGTTTTAAGGACAAGACAATAAAAATTACTTTTGTTGGAATACCATTATTCTATTTTTTTTCTCTTACTTGATAATTCAAATTTTCTTTTCTGATACTCCTTTCACTTGCACAAATTCAAGAAATTACCATTTCACCGCAGTTAGAGTTACATTTCTAGGAAAATATGAGACTCTTTGTCACCTGAGGTGTGAGAGCTGAGCTAAGGAAGTAGCTCTGTATCATTTTGTGTGAGTCCCAGGTGTCTTGTGTGAGAATAATTTGAAGCAATATAGAAGACAGAGGGTTGTAAAGCATGTTTTCTGGAGGGAGAACTAGCTGCTGTAGCATTTTTCCAGGTCCGCTTAGTTCAGTTACACCTTGTTTGACCCACAGACTGACATGGAAAACCAAGAGAGCAAGTTCCTTCTTAGCCTCACAAGTGTTTGGGAAGATTAACAGGCTAGAAAATTTAGCTTTTGGGGGGTTTATTTTCCCCTATTTTGAGCACTGTCCAAGACTTTGAGACTAAGAAATTTTTTAAAAAACTGATAATCTTGTCATTTTACAGATTAAATGTGAACAATGTCTTTGGCTTGTAGAACTGTTTCTGTGCAGTATCTTTAATCAAAGTGAATGCTTTCCAGACAGTCTGCTTGTCCATGCTTTTTTACTGCCAGGGATAGTAGACTATATTTACTACTAAAGATTCATTAAGTTTGAAGTACTCAGCCTTGACTAGATGCAACCTCCTAAGCAAATTTGACATGTTTACTGGCAAGAGATGTTGTTGTTCGACTTTCATATAACTCCTTGAAATAAGCAACACCTGTATTAAGGAAAGAAAATAGTAGATGTGTCAGTGAAAGGTCTGAAATATTTTATCTCATTTATTGAAAGCTGTGCACTTACCCTGCTCTAAAAAATAGCTTTTCAGAATGAGGGCTTCAGTTCTTGAGGATAACTTGCAAACCATATTTATAATGTTTTCTTTCCCTTCCTTTAGCGGTCCCAAGAACCAACACTGAGAGCACTTCATCCAGCAGGCAGGTGGGTACTGAGGAGAGCAAGATCTCCATTTCTGCTTCCCTTGGCTGAATTTTTTAGGGTTTTAACAGTCATCATTGCAACTTCAATCTGCTTTAACCTGCTATTCTGCAGAGTTGCCAGAAAATGTACAGCAACATCCCAATTAACAAATTTTGACTTAAGTTCTATGTATGGAAAACTAAATCAGTCAATTACAGGTGCAGAGTAAATGTGCATAATTTGCAGAGTGGATTAGGCTTGCATGTGGAAGTTCCTCTGGAAGTGTAAGTTGATGAATAGGACATATATGATAATTTGATGAGTGTAATTGAGCCCTCATGAGTCTTCTGCATTCCTGAATGACAGCATTCCCATACACTTTTAAATGTGGACTGCTTCATCTTCATTTAACTTTCCTTAAGCTGAATTCTGTCAATTTTCCTTTGTGTCACAGTACAGACACAAACTGACATTTATTGAAATTAACAATGTCATGTATTTCCCATGCCCTGTGAAAATCTATACATTTCACAAACCCCACTGCATTATTATATGATGGCTTCAAACAGCTTTTAAAATCTTAGTGCAATGAAAAGAGCTGTCATTTCTAAATGCCTTTGCTGGCTGAGCAAAATGATGCTGAAGAACTAAGATTTGCATCGCTCTGCTAATCTACGTTTAAACTAAAATTGCAGAATGATTGAAGAAAAAAAAAAATGTCAAGTGCCCTGACAACATAATCCGTGATTTTTTTAAAAAAATCAATTTTCTACAAAGACTTGATCTTGTTTTTCAAAATAGCACCAGTGCATGTCATCTATGGAGGTTTGGCTACTCAAGCCATTCAGAACTGCAAAAGGCACAAAAGCAGAGTTTTTTAAATGAAGGAAAGGTGAACTTTGAAAAGGAGGGACTCAAGTGAAAGGCCAGCAAAATAGGTTTAAAAGAGTAGAATTTAATTTATGTGTATTATTTGTTATTTTTATAACCATTTATTCAAAAGAAATTTTTTTCTGGGCAATATTGTCATGCCTTCCTACTACTTTTGCATGGTCTTGAAGGAGGGCTTATGAGTCTAGTAGTTTGAATGGTCTAGCAAAAGAGTCATCTTCACACTATTCTTACCTCACTATTGTATTAGTTAGAGGACTTAAATTATTAATACCCACAAAAGCATCAGTAAATGATGAACTGGTTTAAAACTGATTCATGTAACTATATTAAAAGAACAGCTCAGGTAATGCTGCACCTATGAAAATAGGAATTTGGCTAAAAACACCCCAAAATCAGAGTTGTGATAAATGTCTTCCCATCTATCATAAAGTTAGATTGATTTGTTTAACTAATTAATTAATTAAGAAACTGAACCCCAGGTGAACCTACCCACAAGCCAAGAGAAATCTTCCTCTCAAATTTGCTACTCGATTTGTTCCCTTTTTTTATCTCTGCTTTGTTTGATGTTAGGTTTGCACTTCCTAAGGCATGCTCAACATTGGTTGTGGTTTTTACCAGAGACCTCCTACACACCTTTGATGGAATATAAAATATTCTCACAGCTACAATAACGTGATAAGTTTGTTTGTTTGAACAAGTGTTAGTGGTCTTAATTTTTCAGGTTTTCCCCACAAATCACTTATGCTTTAAACAAGGCAGCCTGAAAACAATTACCCTGTCAGAACTCCAGAGCATTCAGAGGAGTTATTTTAATTATATGATGGCAATTACTGGCACACGTGCATTGCACTTGAAGCATGACAAGCCCTCTCCCCTTTCTTGTAATCTGAGACTGACTTGTGGAATTGGTAAGAAAAGTGTCCTTAGAACAGCTATGTTTTTCAATTTCGTCCAATAATTTTGCTGACTCAGCATCAATTATTTTAAGAGCTGTTGCTGACAAATGATAGCCTTAAATTAAGCCTGGCTAAGAAAACCATCTGTTGGCAGTTTCATACTTGAACAATACATGGCTGCAAATGCAGAAGGTGGTTTTCATCACAGAAATTCTCACTTGGAAGGAAGCTACCGAGAAGTGTAGAAGCTGCTCAACGGAAACCACCCACCTAAGAAGGGCTGATCGGATTTGCACCACTCAGGAGACACACACTCAAAAGCCTGCCCTCTACGAATTTATTGCAGCAGTTTAGTCAAATATATGCTTGTGTGCGCTTCGGCACATGTTTTTTTACATATGTGCCTATCTGTGTGTGTACGCACACATAGGAACTGAAAGAAAGCAGATAAAGAAACATACACTAATATGCTGACTGAGGCACAGCCATGGTTGCTCTAAAAGAGGTCAGATAGGGGATGGGTCTGACAGAACTCAGGTAGTGGCCAAGTGTATTCCCCTTGCTCAGCTCCACCCTGTCCAACGAACACACACATACATGCCCACATGCTGTCAGTGAGACCTAGGGGATCTCTTGCAGCCTAGCAAAAAGTTTGTAAAGAAACCAAGATTATTTGTGAGACTTGGGCCAGCATCCCATTCCTTATACACCACATGCCATAGGAAATATATTGAACCAGTGACTTGCCCAGGCAGTTGCTAAAACTGTGTGTTTAAAGGAATTAAAAGGGGCCATAGGTAAGTAGTCAAGATATTGCTCATACACGTGCTCATAGGTTCATGAGGGACTACAGGGCAGGAATTTTTTTATTCCCTATATATATTTATGCAGAACTCTCTTCTGATAGTGGCATATGGGTACTGCTGAAAAATGGAGATACAATTTTATACTGAATTTATTGAAAACATCATTAATAATGCAACTTTTCCCAACTTCCTTTCAGCAAGTTTCGAAGAAGCAAGGATGAACACCTTACTAATCCAAGGCAGATCTCTTTGACATGTGGGAGATTTCCTCACCAAAAGGCAATAAAAACAACTGTAGTATTTGCACTTTGTACTTAAAAATGTAAATTCACTTTGTAGAAATGAAATATTTAAACAGACTTTTTTTTAATCTGTGAAAAAGTAATGGCTAGTTTTGAAAAATTATCACATACAATGTATGTGTATTCTTTTGTGGTCTGAAATATGTAAAACATGTTGGAGATGTAAAAGTTTGCATTTAAACCATTTTTTTAAAAAATAACTTTTTGGCAAACAGTAGCATAGAAACCTGATTCTATGTATTTTTGGTTTCAATAGTATGCCTTATTTTTCTTAATACTGTCATTTAAGTAGAGTTATGCTGAAAAATCTACTGTATTCTCAATTTTGTTTAAGCAGTATTGAATGTTTCAGGTTTGCAGGAATGAGAGAATTGTGTAAATTGCTGTTTACTAGGTTTTGCAGTTTTTTACTGAACAGATTTTTCATTGGTGGCAATATTTTATTTCATTTTGTTTTTATTGTAATTATTAGCTTTTCCAAAGATCATACAATGAGAATACAACCACTAATGGATTCAAAAAACAGTTATTCTACTTGGGATGCTTATAGAATAATGTATCCTTCTATCAATTTTTGAAGTGCCTTTTTTATAAGTTTTGGTAGGATTTTTCTCCTGTTTGTTTTCACTTGGGTTATTAACACAGCAAACCAAAAAGTAAGATGGATTGTAGTGTCACCCCAGTCTGGTTCAGCCTGAGCCTAAAAGCATATTTCCATGGTCACTGCAAAGCAGCAGCAGAGTTTGTATGGGTCAGAATTATAAATCTTATTGTTGAGACAGGGAAGGATAAGTCTATTCCCCCTACACCTGGCTACCCTTATCAACCCTTTGGCTTGCCTGGGGGCCCACTAGAGAAGGGGCTACTCACATTGTTCCTGCCTGAAACTTTTTCTTTGCTGACTGAAGAAACTTCTCAAAAGTTTTTATATTTTCTACATCATTTTTTTTCCCCCAGTGCTTTTTCATATGTGTGTCTGAGGGGATGTGAATGGACCCAAATGAAAAAAAGTTCTGCTCTTGAACAACTGTGAGTTACAAGCAGCTGGGTTGATCGATGCAGTGGTAGAAGGACTTCTGGCATCTAGGAGCTGACATGAGAAGGCAGGAATGTAGCAGCAAGCAGTGATTTCATTATGGTTTGTTTAAATAATGTGTAGGATCTGACATGTCACCAGCTACTCATAATAGCCCCCTGCTTGAGCTTGTACCTGGAAAAGCTTTTTGTGAATGAAGAGGTGTCACTTCAATTCCAACATATTCTGAAGTGATAGGAAACACTCTATGCAATGAAATTACATCCCAGAAATTGTGTACTCTAAACCCTGGCAACAGGAGAAACCAAGGCAACTGTGTGTTATCTTGTATTTTTGTTTTAAAAAGTATTTGTTATTCTTTTATAATGTTAAACTTTGAAATTAATCTTCTTTATAGATTAAAGATCAATATGTTATCAAACTCTGCTGGTGACTTTTCTTTTGCAACACAGAGAGACATGTTTGGAAGTAGATACACACAGTGGTGACTTCATCACTGCTTTGAGTTTACAACAAACCTCATGACCTCACATTGTGTCCATTTTCTTCCCTTGCCTTAGTTGAATTCTCTTTAAAGATTATTCTTGTCTTAGTCATACCAGTGCTTCCTCAAATTCTCTGTTTGGCTTCAACCTGGTCTCTTGCTTCTTCTCAGCAAAGTGCAATGTAGCATAGATAGAGATGCCACCATTTCCCCTCCATGTGAGTGTGAGCTGCAGGGCAGCTTTCAGCCTGGCTGGAAACAATGAGGACAGAGACGCAAACCCTCAGAATTTACAATGCCTGGTTAGGTGGTCACAGTATGGTTAATAGCAGCATTTTGTAAGAAGTATTTAATTCCATCACTATGGCCTTTGGAGACAATAAAACGTAGGCTACCAAAAATTTTGCCATGTCCATGGTTGGAAAATGCACCCCATTTAAACTGAGAGGTTGTGTGGGGAGGCAGATTTGGACTAGCAATGTGATTAAAAATGAGTAGCCTTAAACAATGATCAAAGTGCAAGTAAATGCTAAAGGTGTTTTTAGGTAGGCAAAGACTTCTACAACACAGAGTCATTTAATATCTCTACAATGACTGAAACATGAGGTGTTTCCTCTTTGTATACGTTTGTGTCATCACCTTTATGATCTATGTCAATTACCAGTGATTACACCACTTGAATGTAAGTAGTGCTGACTTCTCATGCTGCCAGGTAGAGTACAGATCCCTAATGGAATCATACCTGCCAGCTTGCTAAATTCACTTTGGTTTCCTGTATCTCTCGTATGTCACCAGGATATTTAAACTGAGATAAATGTTCTGTTTGTAACTAGGAGCAGCCTTGATACCAAAAAGGAATCCATGTAGATAGGCCCTTAGGCTGACAACACAGTCTTTATTATTTGCACACTAATTAATTTAGTTTTTATCCTACTCCATGTGCAACGATGTAATTTCAGTTCTAATCCTGTTACTGAAAACACAACTTATATTCTGTTTCTTATTGACCAATATTTGTTCTAGTTCCAGCTATTGTTGAACATATTTGTTTAGAGCATTTATAAGGTTGTAAATAGAAGACTATATAGTTTGAAAAATATGTATGTATGCACTGACTTGTCCAGCCTGTTGCAATGTCCATTAGTCAACTGGCCACACAGTGAGAAATGCTCCATATTTTGTCAACACTTTGGAAAACTTTCTCATTTTCTTCCTATTCCTACATTTAGGCCAATTTCATAGTTTAATTTTACCAAAACCACTTAATTGTCAGTCTTCTCCCATTCTAACAAAATACCTAGCTTTCAGGTGCTCATTTTGTAGAACTGGGACCTGGATGAGTGCTGCAAATGACAATTTTTCTTGCTAATGTCATTTCAGATATTGAAAGACTGAAACAGAGAAACTTTAACAATAATCACTGCATATAAATAGAGGAATACATTGTACTTTTTTATTTAGACCATGCTTTTGCCCTTCATAAGTACCATAAGCCAATGGAGAAAACAGGTATTCCTAGAAAGCTGGAAGGAAAATAAAAATAGAGATTGATTCATTAAAGATATTTACGTGTTTCCAAGATTTGATAGATGTAGTTAATATTTTCTTTTCACAGTAGTAATAAAAGATGGATTAATGGAGGTTAAGACATCTTTGCTGGCAAAGATAATATAGTTGTCCCTTTTAAATATTTACACTGGTGTATTATATAGCTAAGTTATAGAAACTAATGTTTCTAAGTAAGAGTCCTTAGTGCTAAAAGTGAAACGTTTATTGCTTTAATTTCCTTTGGGATGGCAAATTGATGTAAATTTGGAGTAATTACTTTGACATTAACTAGGAAACAACTAAGTTTATTGATGTCTGAAACATTAGAATGATTATTGTAAAATATTGATACAAACTGTACTCTTTGTCCAATTTAATTGTTTCAGTTCAAGTTTTATAAGTGAAAACATGCCCTTTGTTTAAAAAACATCAATAATACATGTTATTTTTTCTTAAACAAAAGCTCATGTGGAAAGCATCAAGAACAACACATTTCTCTAGAACATCCAATGAGGGGGATAACAGGGAGAGAGGTCTATTTTTTATCTAAGTTAATGATAGAAATATATGCAGTATTTTGCTTCTACTACATCCACCTTCCCTTTTTTGTCATACACTTTGTCCTCTGACTGATGTCACTGGTGGTACACAATGCTTTTTTGGAAGATAAGATAATGAATTGAGAGTCCATTCTGTGCATATGAACAATCTTGTACATAAAATAGAGTCATCTGAGTCATCCTTTTCCTAGATACTCTCTTTACTTAATATCAATTCAATGCATGGGATTTCTTGCCTCATATCAAATACAGAATCCTCCTTTGCACAGGCATGGGATCCATTCTGAGCTGAATGGGTACTTAATGAAGAAAACCATTCATAAAAGATCAGCACAGTCTATGGGATTGTAGGTGGACAGCTGCAATTTTTTATTTAGCTACTAATAACAGTTTATAAAGATTTATAAAGCCCACTCAGTATGTGAAGTGAATCCATGAAGTTGCCTATATTTGTTCTAAGTAGTCAGTTGGGGAAAAAAAAAAAAAAAAGAAAAAAGAAAAGAAAAAAGAAAAGAAAAAAGTGTGAATGAAGCTTCCAGTGAGAAATACTGTTTCACTAAACCATGATTGACTAGTTTCATCTGATTGAGGTTTACTATGAAATGTCACTTTTAAAAGTTTTTTTTTGGTTTAGTGGTTATTTTTGCATTGGAACTTCTTTTCCTTTAACTAGCAAGCATGAAATGTCAACATGGAAAAGCAACATTTGGACACCTCTTTTGTCACAAAATCGGCTATTGTAAGATGTAGCAGCATTCTTTCTCTTCCACCAACTTTAAAAGAAAAAAAAATCATATTTGTTTGAAAGAAGACAAAGAAGTTTGAAAGAAGGTTTCCAAACAGTTTCTCATGCTTCATCTGAGTTTTTGAGTACTTTACTATCCCTGTGTGAGGCAAAGAAAAATGTGACTGGGGTTTGATGAATGGTTGGATTTAGCACTGAATGCATATGAAATGCGAAGAAAACTGCAATATGGGTATTTATGGTATTTATACTAGTTTGTATCTATGCAAAACAGTTTAAGCAGTGTGAATTTTATGCAGAAATATAAGTGGCACTGTTCCAGCTTGCATAACAAGCCTGCCATGGGACTGATTGCAAACATACTCAAAACCTAAAATATTCTAGCATATCTCTACTTTTACCAGTCATTTCACTCAAGGGCAGGTGTGAACCAAAATCAATTTTGACCATTACCCAAGAAGTACCTCTGGCACTGTTGGTTTGTAGCTTCCCAATAAGTCTTCCTGAATCCACAGCTTGGATACATTCTTGTGAGAGCCCCCAGTCTGTGATACCAATGGGAACAAGACCCAGAACAAAGAGTACAAGAATAAATATGGTGACAGATACTGCAAAGTACAGGATGTTACTCCATAGCTCAGATTTTTTTACCCTGGTGGGCTGTGATCCACTGAAAACTCCTGCCCCGTATCATGAATGACAAACCCTAACTTCCTGCTTCTTAATCCATCAAATCCATGCTCAGAGTAAGAGAACTTCATGCTTCTACTGAGTGGGAGTCAGTGTGAGTCACAGCTACCGGGCATTTGAGAAATACCTTGCCTCCTCAATAGATGCATGTGCTCAGTTAACTCCCACCAGTTAATTCCTCTTTCTGCTCAGCACCATATGATGCAGCAGTGTCTGCACACACCAGTTCTTTAGTGCTCTGAAGAAAGGAGTTTTTCTTCTCAGCCTGGAGCGTAATTCTTTGTAATGAATGCTCAGCATCTGGAAGGGAGGTTTTTCTGTAGCTTGCTGTTATCCCAGGAACCTGAATTGTATCACTGCTGCCTTACAGAGGTTTCAAGAAATATTTTGCAACACAAAATATACAAAGGAAGAGGTGCTGGCTGAAGTGGTTGAGAAAAAAAAAAAAAGAATGTGCAGTTTAAAAAAGGCTAATTAAAAGAAGAGAGAGAAGAAAAAAATTAGCAGAAGAAAAGAGAGAAGAGAAAAATCAAAATAGGCTCATGGAGGCACCCTGAAGAACTGAGGAAGGTGGCCAGAGCTGTGCTAAAGCCACATGTGGAAATGAAGGAAGAGCAGACAAAAGGCAGAACACGTAATGAAGGAGAGAGAGCAGGTAGAAATGGATGGAGAGCTTAAAAGGGGATGAATGGAAACAAAGCAATGATACAAATGCTAAAGTTAGAAAGAAATTGAACAGCTAATTGGGCTCCCATGAGGAGAAGTCCGAGAGGCTGAGGGGAGAATAAGAAGGGACACAGGTGAAAAGGAGATTGCAAATTTTGTTTTTCTGGGCATAGCATCTCTGTCACACAGCATTACTTTCTGACTGGTACAAGAGGTTTCTCCTGCCTTTGGATGTTTCTCTATCCATACATAAGGTCTGAATTTGGTCTTTGGTATCCCAGTTGCTCCAGTGCTTTGTTCCAAAAGATATTTGTTTTCATGGCCAATCCAAAGGCTTCCTTTAGATCCAGGAAGTCTGAGCAACTTAATGAAAATGTGAAAGAAGAAACCAGCATATTTCTAAACTAAGAGCAGACTTGAGCAGGATGAGGAAATCTGAACCACAACAAAGATAAATTTCCTTTTGTATTTCTTATTCAGTAAAGATGCAAGCAAATTTAATTAGCTATGTTTTTTTAGTTTTTTCTTTCATTCATTTCACCAACAAATCCTCTGCAGGCTTTGCTGATACCCTACGGTTTAACATTTTCTTTAATCAACACATAGAAGACAAAGGATTACAAGAGTGCTTAATTCTCATTGTCCATTTTTTTTCTTTTGTGGTTTCTTTTATGTTCACTCTTGGGGTGGCTAAAAACTAATTATTTAAAGTCTTCTCAAAGTCTTTACTCTTTAAAGTTTCGTATCTCTGTGAGAGATAAAAAGGCAGAGAAACAGACTGCAAGAAAGATGCTCCAGAAAATTTTGGAGCCCATAATAAAATATCCCATGTTCAGATTAGAACTATTTTTGAGGTACCAAATGTTTCCATGACCTGATGACAAGGAGTTTGACTTCATTAGCTTTGAACAGTCATTTGGAAAATTACTTAGAAAAAAGCTAATGGCAAGTAAGGTGTCACACTTTGGATTTTCAGCAGTGCAGTGGAGAAGGTATAGGAACAAGTTCATCACATGCTGTCCTAATGCAAACAGCAAATTGACATAGGCTGGGTTGGCTCTACAGCCCCTAGGGAAGGGGCTTCACCTGGGTGCAGCTTGAAGAGAGAGACAGAGAACCATCTACATGCCCATGAACAGCCTGGAGGGGAATGGGAGAGAGGGGCCAGATGAAGAGGAGGAGGCTGCAGTGAGAGTGGCCAGATAGCCTGTCTTACAACCAACACTTGCTCCACCACTTAAAGCCCAGGAACTTTGAACTGCTCAGAATCTATTTCTTGGCAGTAGGCAGCATAGCCAGCCCATATCAGATTTTGCCTGAAAGGCTTTCACCTTAAACCAGGCAGTACAACAGAAAAATAGTAGACAATGACAATTGGCACAGATTTGCTGTTTGCTTACAGTGGTCACAGGTTGAAGGGAGGGAGGATGGACAGTGACAGAAAGCTTGTTTTAAACTCTGGAGCCTCTGCTCCATTTTAACTTTTTTAATAGAAAGTTTCATTTTCTTCTGTAATCTATGCGATGCAATTTCCCAGGGTTGAATATCCTCTTCACAGTGAGAAAGGGTTATCAAGGCACCACGATGAGACAGACATCTCTGAAAAGAGATGGCCCCAATGTCATGGCTGTTTAGTAAGAAACAGTGAGCATTGCTTTAAATTACAAGCTAAATGTATAGATGAATATGAATACTGCCACACTGAGATTCAATCTCCATATACTTGGTCCCCCTTTATTTCTTAACGTTTTCAGCATCAGTTTGATGGATTCTGCTTAAGAAATTGTTTATTATAGCCTGGGCCATAGAAACAAAACAGTAAGTTTCAGATAAATTTTCCCTTGTAAGTTTTGCTTTAGTTTGTATTGTTGGTGTATGGGCCTTGTTGCGGGGTGAAGTCAGTAATGGGTACTTTAGCAGTTTTGGTCCATTACAACTGTTAGTGTATCTTTTATTTTATTATTTTATCATTTTATCATGTTTTTCTCTTTTCTTAGGGGCTTGAAACAGTCTTTCACACTGTGAAAGACCACAGTTTTACCAATTCCTGTCTGTTAAATTGTGCTGCCAATCTTCTTCTCGACAATGGAAAACAATTTGAGAGAGAAGTAACATCTGTATATTGGTGACAATGCATTGCTGATGGTATTTTCATATTTTGTTCTTCATGTATTTAGATTATCATTATCTTTCATTGTAATTCTATTAATCAGTACTTTTAAATAACAAACAATGAAAACAAAGAAAATAATTATTTTAGGAGAATTAAATTCTGTCAGAGAATTAATTGTATTTAAATTTTATTAATGTTTATCATCTTTTACACGCATTTCCATAAGCAAAATTCAACTCATGCTGGTCATGGTTTCATCATGCTACAGGATTTCACAGAGCAGTTTCACAATGTTTGAGTGTCTGCCATAAATATAAGGGAATTCACTGTTTTTGTCCTAAACCCCCTATGTTTGTAGTCTATCACAAAACCATGAGAAATTTTGTGTGGCTAACAGCCTTTGTTTCAAAGATAGTGGGGATGGAATACAAATGATTGAGGTGAAAATACAAAGGCAAAACTACATGTGGAAGCTTGTAAAACACCTTTTTCAACTATTTGTAAACATGTCTCTTAGTGAATTTTCAACTCAGTTTTTGAAGAACACATTTAATAGACAGTGAAGTAGGATACATTTGCTACAGATGTTTCTGCATACAAAGAAAATGCCCCCTGTCTAACAGCCTTTGTGAATTGCCTCCGAGAAACACTCAGTGTTGTGGTTAACAGCAGAACCTATGTTTATTCAGACAATCTAACATGCAGGCAGATTTCTATTCCCATATAAAGTTCCCTACCTTTCCCTAAAACACTGTGCAGACCAGCTGTGCTCTGGTTCCCTGGGAACATTAAAGCAGTGTTTAAGACCAGAGCCTGGGACTCTAATGAGAACAGTGTGGATTTAAAAAGTCAGCCAGATTTGAGAGGGGTGTGGAAGCATCACTTTATCACATCTTATTCCTATGAGAGTCAACATACAGTGCTCTCACAGGTAGGAGTTAAAGTGCTCTAGAGTAAAAGTGTGCCCAAAGTATTCCCTGGAACCCAGGGCTGCAGTGAGTGCAGGCTGTGAGCTAACCTGTTTACAAAGTGCTGCTGCCCTTTCCCCTTGCACCTCAGGCTGAAGTGTGGTGAGGGTATCATGCTGTGATACTGCTGTTCACTCTGGAGTTTCTTATGCTCTTTGCCTTGAAAACTTGTCTGGAGGTTGCTGCTAGATGGGCTGAATGCACATCTGGTTAGTTGCCAGGTTTAAGTGTAGTGCTTGGTTCCATTTCAAAGCAGGGCTCCAGCATCATTGCTGCAAATCATGGCTTTGTGGGATCAGGCACTCTAGACAAGCCCCAGCATGAGCCATCCCTACAAACAGTCCCTGGCTCAGAACAGCCTTTCCATCAGGCTTAATAAGTACAGGCCTGAATAAACAGATGAAACAGATGGAACCTAGTCTGGATTACAGAAGTGCTCAAGGACTGTCTTCCATGAGCAGGGAGAAGAAATAATTGTTTTCCAGCAGTAAGTTAGGGTAACAATTAGTTTAAATTTAATTCACACTGGGACCTCAGACAAAGGCATAGTTAGCCCCAGATACAAAGGAACATATCTGTGCTTATTAGCTGACTTTCTGAGTAAAGAGATGTATGTGAATCCAAGACAGGAATTTCAAGAGCATGGCAATGCTTTTATAGAGCAGATATATATTTTTAAGTCCAATTTTATTTTTTCTCTTGGGTAAAGCTAGGATATAAGTAGCTAATGTGTAATACAGACATCTGTACTGATGTAATAGGTTTAGGCCATCATCAGGACAAAAAAAATGTTGAACCATGTTTTCTGAAAAGTCAGCAAATTATGTGAGGGATATAAAGGAAGTTGAGTTAGGAGCAAGTGCATAATCTAAAATTTAGCACTCAGTCAAGAAATTAGGTTTATGTGCACTGTTTCTAATAGCAAATAAAATCTGTCCTGCTGAAGTTATATGCAGTGTTTATATCCTAGTTGAGTTTCATCATCCTTGTACAAGTCTTCAGAGAACCTGTTTCCAGTAACAGAACAAGGCTGGCAGTGCAGGCTATACACACATCTGTTTCCTGGAGCATGGCAAATCTGCAGTTTGCATCACAAACTGGGTTGCACATGTTCCAGAAAGCCTTGGGCATTGATTCTGAAGAGGAAAAATCTTATATGGGTTATTTTAGAATGATTTTCAGGTTTAATTTAGTTGGTTACTCTGAAAACAGAAACCTGTATAAATTCTCAGCAAAAAGAGAGAGATTTCACTTACCATAAAGCTTTTTTAACTGCATAGATTGATGGTGAAGTTTGTGGTGAATGGTTCTGTGCAAAAGTTCTGGTGAGGTTTAATAAAGATTGTCAGCCACCAGAAGACAGAAAAAAATACCAGCAGAAAAGAAAAATGGATCATTAACTAAAGTCTCAGCTGACTTGAAGCACATCTTGTTTGCCTGCCTGCAAGTACATGCATCACATGGAAGAGTCGTGTTTGGTTATATTTTCCTTTTGTGGTCTGGTGACAATTGAAATACAAGATATATAGCAGGAAGTTCTCGGGAACTTTCCAGGTCATGAACTGGAATGAAACCTGAGATGTTATGCAAAACACTAGAAATTATCTCAAACAGGATTATGAGTGTAGTCAACACATTAAAAAAGAAGCAGACACATTGCAATGAAAATCCATTTTCTTTGCCAGTTTGGAAGATACACCTGCCAATTCTGTTGCATTGGGAAATGTACTGAAGCCCTCAGTGTTAATCCATTGTCCTTCTAATATAATGCTATAATCTGTATTTCCAAAACATGTAGAAACTCCCACCTACCATGGCCAGGAGGGTCACCATATACAGGACAAAGTATAGTTAACTCCAGCACTTTCAACACTAGACAAGGCATTCACTAGATTGGAGTCTAAAATCCTGGTGTCTGCAGGTGTCAATGCATGTTACACACTTGTGACCTTTTAGCAATTCCATATGTTCATTAGATTGGTAGTCAAATATGAATTCAGGAAGTACTCTTCTTCATAAAAAAGACAGTGAAAGAACTCTAATTTTGCTGTAAAATTCTTAGGACAAATGTTATTTTTTCATAATCCTTTAATGTGAGTATTTTTGAAATGCTATTTTCAGATGAACATCAATTTCTCTTCTATTTTTCTCAGCTTATGTCAGGCATCAACTGTCCTATCAATTTCCCAATGAAAGAACAGCATAGCAGACTCCTGCAATAGCAGTTTCTAACCTTTTTCAGTTTGCAAATCTAATTTCTTTTCAAATGAGTAGCTTTCTCTTGTTGAGTCAACACAAGGTACTATCAGTAGATATTTCTTCACAATATTTTGTGAATTTCTTAAAAATAGTCCATGGACTATCAACACAGACAGTTCACAGTTTGAGGTTATCACTGTAGAAAGAATACTGATAGTATTGATAATACTACACATGAATCCACTACCATTCATTTTCATCTGCTAATACTTGTTCTTGCAACTTGGAAAAAAAAATCAGTTCTGCCATGAAGGCTATTGAAAAATCCAATTTCTCCCAATTTGCAAATTAACTGACACTACAGGTTTGTGTTTTGGTATCTGTATCGGAGTTGCTGATTGCCTCAATTACAGTGCGTTTGTTTGTTCTCTCGTGTCTATCTCTGGTGACATGTAATGAAATGAAGAATTCCTTCTTCATATTTGCTGAAGGTTTATCCTAGCCAAATGTTTAGGTGGTAATTATACAGACAGGATCCGGGGAAGACTTTCCATGTGCTCCTGTGGGGACAGAATTTAATTTCTTAAATCATGAATGGTGTATCCCTGAAAATATTCCCAACTCAGACAGAATTCTGAGCCTGGAAAAGTAGGACTGAGCAAGAATCTACTTAGCTTGATCCCTATGACAGGAAGTCACACTGTGGATTATGTAGTTCTTGGCTTTCACAGCTTGTGAATTTCAAAATAGATGTGCAATACAAAGGAAGAAAGCTAAAATACCCTTAATGTCACTCATTTAAAATAATTGTTCAACTTAAGGTTTAATTAGAGGTGAGATTAGATTGTAGGAATTGGATCTGTAAAACTTACTTCTTTGTTTGTTTTATAGGAGGACATTATGGCTCCAATATTTAGTTTCAGGAATGCTAATTTAGATTTCAAGTTTGTTCTATTTTATCTTTAAACTAAATTTAAAAAAAATAAAAGATTGCAAACATTGTGCCATTCAGTTGTTACCAAAGCCCAATGGCAATTTTTTCTTCTTATTAGTTGAGAGTTAAAAAAGGGGAAAAAAAACATACTAGGCATTCTTGTTTTGACTGACTCTGTGAATCTTGGGTTTTCCTCTTGTCTGCCTTAGTGCAATGAGATGTAACTGTGTTGGGAATGAAAGCTTTGAGAGACTGACTTGGGACCCGCTGTCTGACCGGGATTGAGTTGGCCAAAGAAACTTTGCTTGTTGCCTTGCTCCCTGTCCATAAGCAGGCAAACATCCCCTTCACCCTGCTGATAGGTACCCATCGCTGCAACTCACCAAACCAGACAGAAATTTATTGAAGTGCTTTCCAAGTGAGACACTCTAGGGAAGGGCTTGCAGATTCAGTTAGCAGCCTGCATCTGGACTCACCCATGTGTGTCTAGCTGGGAATCTCGGCCCACATCTTACATTAACTTGTTTAGGCATTTCCTAGGAATGCAAAGAGGTCCTGACATTCAATGGAGAGGTTGAGACAAGTCTCATGAAGCTAATTATATACATGGACATAGAACCAAGTACTGGAAAAATCCTTATGAAAAAAATTAATATTTCTATAAGTAGTGCATAGGGATTGATTTCTGATGGTTTGGCATGTGTGATTGAATTTACTGGTATCTAATAAGATACAAGAGACATATGGAAACAATATCTTGAAGATCCTCACTCCTTGTTGTGAAATTGTCTGAGGAATTCAAAATTTTTTAGGAACACACATAAACACATCACGCTTGCTTAGGAGTCCTGAATAACAATTCATAGGAAGGAACAAAACTTTTCAGACTTAGATACTTTAAAAAAAACTATCCAAAAACATGTTCTGATGCTCTAATCATTTCTACAGAAGGCATGATTGAGTACTGTCTGAAAATAACAGACCTCCTCTTGTGGTGCCTAGCATCATAAATATTAAATCTTTGTCCCAAAGTATAACTCACATTCACTGATTGATTTTATAGCAAAATATCGAAGCTGAGCTAGCCAGAGAATGCTTATAATAACATCTTTCAAAGCTTTCCTCCAGATGGAGCATCTGTCCCCCTGCTGCTGTGCCAGTGTCTATAAAATATACTATCGCTAGCTTAAAAATGATTTTTATTGTGTAAAATGAAACCAGAAGTCTGTTGTGGTTTAGATTATTGTTTCATATATTAATTTTAAACACAATTTCTCAAACAGGGATAATAAACGAGAACTGGCTTGTGCATTATATCCAAGCTTACTGTTAGTGCTGTAAGGGGACAGTAACAGAAGAGCTTTTCAAAATTGAGTCTGTGCTCAAAATGCCTAAGATGTTATTATTTTAAAATATCAGAATTGCAGACATGTTGTAATCATTACTTAGAAACTCTGCTGGAGGAATATGTTATTCTAAAGAAAAGCTTTATTATTGGTCTTTAGCTAGGAGCAATCACATACTGATAAAGTGCCTACATGTTTTTCCTGACCAATATTAACATACAATTACACGATTTAGTTGAAATATAATTTTCAACTAAAAGTAAAAAAAGAAAAATCAGTTTCTTTTCTGTTTTTCTCTTTATTCAGTTTATTTCTGGTTTTCTCTCTCCCATTTTCTAACATACAATGATGAATTTACCTTAGTAAAATGTGCATTCCTGGTTCTGTTCAATGCAATACCTGCAAATTCATTACACAGTTATTTTGGAGCGTTCATGTTTCTCTTTTTTAACCTTAAAATATAGAAACCATCATTAGAATGGTTTCTTCAGTGTTAAAAGTCCAAATATGAATGTGTCCAAGATGTACACTTTCTATATGCATAACCTGAGGCAAAAGCCTTATATCCAGCCATTTGATGGAATATCCCATTCCCTTTCCATGGCAGCAGTGGAGCCGTGGCACAGGACTTTATTGTGAAGCTGTGAAGAACACTGTGAATAATTACATCAGGAGCAAAAAATGCTTAACTCCCCTAAATTTCCTGGAGTCGAGCCTTGTTCACATCTACAAATTTGTGCTGTGTTACACCCAGGAGAGTCAGAATGACTGTCTGTCTGAGGCTAAATGATTTCAGGACTGACAGGGGGTAAATGAACAACTTTGAGCTCATGAGAATTCATAAGGGTTTAATGAGGACTTAAATACAACTTCCACCTGTCCCAGTAGAGAACTCAGTTTCAGCTTGTGTTCTAAGTGCCTTGATCTTGTGCTATTGATCTGGCTCACTAGAGAAAATGATCACTGGTTTCAGTGGGAGTGAGATCTGGTTTCTAATCCTGCTTGTGTTAATTATGAAATGAACTCATCAGGGAGTTGGCTGGATGTAGCATTTTTGTGCTTCAGCTGCAGCACCTCACAAGCAGCTTCCATGTTTACATCTGGTTTTACATTAATCTGTAAACATTTCTAGATAGCAATCTCTTCTTATATCTTGTTAAGCTAGTGGAAATTACTCCTACCATCCCACAGACCTGAAAAATCAATGAACATTTAGACTATACCAGCATTTTCAGAAGATTGTTGCCACAGTTGCCTTTCCTAGTATCTTACAAGGAGTCTGTCATACCAGAGTAAAGGGAATCTACTCAGCTATGTTCTAAGAAATATCCACCCAATACCACTACAGTTTTGGTTAACTTTGGATGTGAGCCAGTGACGTGAGAAAATTTTCACTTGAAATGACCCATTGTCTTCTACTCTATGGAAGGGCACAGAACTCAGCTATTCAGCTAAGCCTTACCTTAGGCCTAATTGGAATATCTGATCACTCTTCTGTATCTAATTCAATTTGGGAAAAAGAAATGTCAGCCCTCTATGACTGCTAAGGATAGATCCTATGCCTTGATAACCATTCTAGCAACATGCTTATTCCAGCGAAGAGAAGCCTCTCCATAGCAATTAATCCTTTCCTTTAAATGAAAATGTCTGCATATTATACTTGTCCCTTCAGTAAGGACTACCTGGGAAAATCGTTGCTTGAGAAGGAAAGGAGGCCAGATAGAATTAGGAACTCCAAGTCAGTTCCTGGCATGAGATTTATTACTTGGAGAAAGAAATGTCAATTTGGGCTCCAAAGCTGAGTATCCTATATTACTTTGGAACAAATCCTGTTTAGTGCTTGAGTTGCAAAATGATGGTTTTCTTGCTACAAATAAATAATGCTTTTTATTCTCCTTTTCTTTTCCAAGCTTCATTCCCTCACTGAACACTAAGAAAATCTTATCCCACGAAACTGAGTAGGAGGGTTTAAGGGTAGGAGAAGGACAACAAGCTTGACCCAGAGGAAAAGGAGAAAGAGTTTTTAGTTCATAGAAGACCTTTTTATCTGTGTTAGGTGGGTCTGGCCAGACGTCAAACAAAATTTAAAGGCATGGCTCAACGTCCCCTAATATGGAAATGGTGGATGTGCATTACAGGCAAGGTACTGTTTTTATGATTTTGGAGCTGTTGATTCTCTCAAAGGAAAGGGCCCTGCAGAGAAACCTCAATAAATTAAAGGGCTGGGTGATCACCAGTGAAGTTCAAGAAGGGAAGGTGCCAGACTCAGCATCTGGAATGGGGCAACCCTGGATATATGGACAGACTGAGGAATGAGATGCTGGAGAGCAGTGTTGAGGAAAGGGACCTGGAAGTCCTGGTCGATGGCAAGCTGAACAAGAGTCATTGTGCCCGGGCAGCCAGGAGGGCCAATCCTGTCCTGGGGTGCATCAGGCACAGCATGGCCAGCTGGGCAAGGGAGGGGATTGTCCTTCTCTGCTCTGCACTGGGGCGGCCTCACCTCGAGGGCTGGGGGCAGTTTTGGGCAAAACAATATAAGTAAAATATTAAAATGTTAGCGAGTGTCCCAAGGAGGGCCAGGAGGATGATGAAGGGCCTTAAGGGGAAACCATATGAGGAGCATGTGAGGGCACTTGGTCTGTTCAGCTCTGAGAAGAGGAGACTGAGGGAGACTTCATTGCAGCTACAACTTGCTTGTGAGGGGAAGAGGAGGGACAGACTCTGATCTCTTCTCTGTGGTGGCCAATCACAGGACTGGAGGGAATGGCCTGAAGTTGTGTCAGGGGAGATCTAGGTTGGGTGTTAGGAAAGGTTTCTTCACCCAGAGAGTGGTTGGGCACTGGAACAGGCTCCTCAGTGAAGTGGTCATAGCACCAGCCTGGCAGAGTTCAAGAAGTGTTTGAACAACACTCTCAGGCACAGGGTGTGACTCTTGGAGATGGTGCTGTTCAGGGCCAGGAACTTGACTCCATTATCCTTGTGAGTCCCTTCCAACTCAGCATATTATGTGATTCTGTTATTCTGCAATTCTGTTATTCTGCAATATAATCAGCCAAGTGTGCCAAAGGTCTCTGCATATCTGACCGCATTCAGACATGACAATAACTAGCACAATTTTAACTGGAGTCAGCCAAGAGGTGGGTCTACCTCACTTCCAATTTCTGTTCAGTCTTAAGGCAGTTGAGAAAACATGAGCTGAGAGATGCATTTATGTGTACTTCCAAACCAAGTTTAATACATGCTATTCCGCAGTACTATGAGCAAGTCTGAATGCATTTTAAAACAAATTAAGTTCTGCAGCACCTCAGCAGAATTTAGTGAAAATCACACTGCATTCTGCACAGAAGCAAAGAATAAGTAGTCTTGGAACTTGCCCTACACCCTGAAATGGAAACCTGGCTTTATTTTATTCACTTTGACTTCCTCCACACCTGCCCATGTTTACTACATTTCAATAATTAAGTGGACATAGAAAACACCTCCTTTATTCTTGTAAATAATCTAATGTATAGATTTTGTATGTGATTTTTTAATTCCTGTAAATAAATTTGCTTAGGGAGCAGTAAACACATGAAAATTAATTTGAAGCCATAATCAGACTATGGAGTACAATTATTCTTTCCCAGACACAACAAGCTTCAAGAAATTTCATGCTAGCCTTCTTCTGATGGGACAGACAATTGTTGAAGAAAAGGATTTTTTCCAAGATATTCATACTTTCTTTCCATACCTTGTGTAGAACTGTTGCCCTAATTTTTCTGTTACTGTTCTCTTTGGAATCTTCTAAGTTAAGTTTTGGAAATACAATTAATTAACTTTGAGAGCCTGTTTGCATTTGTACAAGAACACAGTATTTTCTCAAAGAAATTATGCCAGCTGTGTAGGTATACTGATGGTAATCTTCTCCTGTCGTGTGGTTGCTCTTAACTACCAGATCATCTCCCAGGACATGTTTAGAGAGGTGTTCATGCACATTGTGTTGGGTTTTTTTTTCACTAACCTGCCAAGAATTTTTATGTTGTTATGGGGATACAATATACTTCTATGAGAAACAGAAATCCAGTCTAATCTGAGACCTAGGGTTCAGATCTAGCACAAAACCTGACAATTTTCACTATTACAGAAACCAAGTCTGTATGGAGCCAAATACAGACTGGGTATGGAGAAATATTGCTCCATGTATGCTCGCAAAAGAGAAAAGCCTCTCACGTGCAAACACTGCTCTGCTGAAGTTATGGTGGGTTTAGTTTAACTGGAACAACATTGGACTCCAGCCTCACAAACTTGTGTCAGAATAAGTAATTTCATACTTAAGCAGGAAGAAAACTCCAGTGTAGTAATAAAGTTCTTTAATTCTTTTCTTGTGTGACAATCAACACATATTATTTTTTATTATAATAATTAGGACTAGAGAAATAAGCTCTAGCCAAAATAAAAGCCAATTAGGTAGTATTGTTATTAATACTATCTGATGATGTGATCTGCAAAAATAGTAGGTACATTCTAAATGCCTTGGATGAAAATATTGAAACTTGGAGGAATGAAGTTAACGTCTAAATTAAAGGCCTGATTTATTTTTTTGTAGAATGCCAGGCGGTTAAACAAAGCCAAACCCAGTGGCGTGCCAGTAAGTTAACAACACACTACCATGAGAAAAACTTCAGTTGGATTTATGGTCCTTCTGTCTGAACCATTTTTGTTTGAAGATGCCTAACTTAAATCTGCACCATGGGTGGCAGGAGTGTGAGAGAGGGAAAATGCTGCAGTCCCTTTTCTGGTCCCTCTTGCAAAGCAATGGCACAATAGCACCAGTAGCCTGTAGGGGCTTTCTTCATGTTAGGGAGAAGCAGACAAACTGTCTCCTCTTGTTCTAGTCATAGCATTACTTTCTTAGGGAGTTGTTTTTCCTCAGCTTCAAATGTTACAAATAATAAAATGGAGCATTATTTTCTAATCTGAAGTTCTTTAGAAGTGAAGGTGATGTAAAAATTATTTCTGACTGGAAATAATTATTTTCCCTATTTTTGTTTTAAGTTTTAAGTTTTATTATTTTAAGTATTGGAACACACAAAAAAAAATCAACCCCATCAAACCAAAACAACTTTCACTTTTGGAGTCCTTGTTTGGTATACCTAATTTGCTATTTTTTCTTTCTGCTGAAAATCTCAAAAAATATAACTAGGCAATTTCTCATGATAACTTTTGGACAAAATTCTCTTTACTAGCAAAAGATAACACAAACTTTTTGACTCATTCTGCTTCACATTTTGAAGATATAGCCAAGTCCTCCTGCTTATATTTCATATGACAGCAACACAGACACCTGAGGGAGAGATATTCTTCAGTGTACTCTTTCCCTGGAAGACATTCAAAAATGGTAGGAGGAAAACAGGCATCCTGCCATGAGCCAGCATTGTCCTCTTTCTGCTTTCCACATCTGGCAGAAATCCCTGCTGTCACTCCCACCCCATCCTATTTTACCTCCCCCTGGAATCTACGTGGAGGGTTGTTTTTTTATCATTATTGTAATCAGTCATACAACCTTCTCATTCCGCCCAGATTTCTCCTCCAAATACTTGCTTATTTGTCCGGTCACCTTCTGTGCCCATCTTTGTATACCATCGAGACAACTACATTTAGGCTGTCTCATGGGGGGGCAGAAACACAATAAAGCCATGACTGTTCATTGCATTGAGACCCTGAGAGAAAAATCAATAATAAAAGCATGCTTAACTAGCATGTGTATCATAATGTATAACATTGCTGGACAGCAAAATGCGCTGGATGAACAAGAAATACTGTATTGAAACCATGTAAAGGGTGAAATTATGGGCTTTCTCATATTTAAAATAATTCTTCCTCTTT
>VXBB01024984.1:159113-270547 GCA_013399915.1 Illadopsis cleaveri
TTTTTTTTGCACAGCTGTTCTCTGGTATTTAGTAGTTCGTTTTAGCTAATTCAAACACAGCATAGACAGAGTAGCTACAGATCTGCTTAAATTTGCAACACCTGCCTTATTTCCCTTGCCGGTACCTAACTCCCCATAAACCTCTCAAAGCCTCATGTTTGAAAGTTTGGCTCTGCGTGATTAACTAGACAATCTCAGTTTTATGGGATGTCCTTGAATCTGCACCCTGCCTGAGCAAGTTCAGGAAAGCTTTTGGGAACTACTTTTGTCCCCTCTTTTAGGAACCCCACAGAAGAAAAATAGGTTTTCTGCCAGCTTTCTTAGAGCATATATGATTTGCTCTGACTCTCCATCCCAAGCTATGGTCCTGGAAAATAGTCTATACCAGTGCCAAGAGGGATTGATCAGTTGGAGAATCAACAACATTGATAACAAAAATAACAACACGGTCACTTTATACTCTGATCTCCATGCAAGCTGAAAACCTTTCTTTTTCAGAACATTCAAAGAATCAAAAAGTATCCAAAAAAACCTAGAAAGTGGCATGGAAAAGAATTTTCATTTGTAGGGAAATAAATTGTTCTAACTCTCTTATCCTTACCTAGGCTAGCTAGGGAAATTTTCACTGAGAAGTGAAAAAGGAGAAATATATTCCCCTTCAAGGTAGGTTTTGTTTTCACTAAATAATTCCTTAAAGCTGAACTTAATTTCAGTGCAGAAAGAGACATCTACTCAGGAACACAAATTTTCCTAATGAAAGTTAAACTTACTTGCATTTCCATTTTTTTTGAAAGCAGAGAAATTGTCTCTTTTGAAAAATAATATGGCTTGCTTCTACTTACCTCAGGACAGCCTGATTTTTTTGTAATACACTCAACTGTTTGGCAGATATTATATTTTTTCCTTTTACTCCACAAGTATTTTCTCTTATTCTATCTTTGGCTATCAGAAAATCATAGTATTGTGTCTAGCAAGAGCATCACTTTCAACCATTTCAATGCCATAAGCTTAAGGCAGTAGCATGTCCTAGACCTAGTTCCCATGATTTCTGCCCTGATTTACAGTTCCTCTGATATAGCCAAACTTCCTTAAGAGACTTTGTAGCCAATGATTTCTTTTTTTTTTTCTCCTATGCTAGCTACCTATGATGCAAACTCTGCCTCCTTGCTTTATCATACCATTTCTGCTTTCTTGGTTCTATAGCTCAGGAGGAAACCAAAGGTAAGTTAGGTCTATGACCTGAATCTTTCCAGATGCTGAAGCTAGCTAATAAATTCTGCTTAACTCAGACCTGGTACATTTTTTTTTCTTTTAGAAAATGATTTAGTGCATATAATTTTTGTGATCCTCTGTAGGAGGGTGATCCTGGTTAGAATTTACATTTATACTCAAGAGGCTGAGTAGGTTTTAGAATTATGACTGTTGTCTTATGTATAACTAGTGTAGTCAAATAGAAACAATCAATTGTATTAGAATGGAAAAAAGTGTTACAACTTTTTCATCGTGTTTAGACAACAGGAACAGTTGTAAATGATTTCATGGCTGTAGGTAAGGTGAGTATAGTTTTAATGTTGCTGCATGTTGCAGCAGACTGGAAAACATTTAATTTATATAATGTCTCATCAATCTTTTAATAAACTTTAGTTTCAATCAGGATATGCTTTGAACCTGACACCATGATACACTGATGAATATGCTCCCTCTTTCAGTTGTGCTTGGTCAGTTAATCAGGGTCATAGAGGTGACCTTTCTCCATAGCTTGGCAGGCAGTGAGACTGGCAAATAAATGCACCTTTTTGTACCACTCTTGGCTTAAAAATGAGAAATTTATTCCTGAGGACATCATCTCTCACTGTACCCTTCAGTTTCAAGTAAATGTTTTTTGTTTGGAGCTATTATGAGAACACTGCTCCTCACCCTTTCCAAATGAGAACCATATGATGGTAGCTTGGGATCTCTCGGACAACAGCAATGCAGTTTCTGATACACGATTTTGGCTGTTTGCATTGACAGCTATCTCAAGGGAAGTAATGGAAAACAGAATGACAACTGTTGTGTTATAAATATTTTCATCTTGGAAAACAGGTTGGAGAAGTACATCATGAACCAAAGTAACATTACCTATCCTTCTATAAAAGGACTCTTTTCATTATGAGCAACCAAAATATAGTAAGCTAACATAAGCTGTGACAATAATTTATATCCCCGAGTAGACAGAGTATGCAGCTAGAGGTGAGACTTAAATTTGTTTCATAAATAAAAAAGGGACAGGATGACTAAGATGCGTGAGTTTTATTTCCATTCTGACCTGAAGCGGGACTCAGGGTTTCTCATTCTTACCTTTCTGAATTTGCATTTACACACCTATTGCCAAAATGC
This sequence comes from Illadopsis cleaveri, assembly GCA_013399915.1. NCBI lineage: Eukaryota > Metazoa > Chordata > Aves > Passeriformes > Timaliidae > Illadopsis > Illadopsis cleaveri. Next base: position 161,493 of record VXBB01024984.1, read on the forward strand.
TGTCTGCCAAAATTCCTTCCTCCTCCCCACTTTCCTCAAAATCATGCTAAAATGCTAAGTGTTGGTATCATGTACAGATCACAAAAAACCAGGAAATACTGTGGTTGAGGTTGGTATGTCACCTGTTAATCTGACATCCTCAAATTATGGCACTATTATAACCTTGCTGAACAGGACTTTTCTGAGAGTGCTCAAAAGACAATCCAATTCCCCTGAGTACCACAGTCAAACTTTAAAATGTTAATATTTAGACATTATATTAAAAACATAATTTACATATGTATTTTTAATAAGTCCTCCTCTTCCCTATATTTGTGCAGTAGAAAATACTGAATTTCCAAGGAGCAACATGTATGTCATCATGTAACTGTGCTTGTATGCACAGAAGGACATGTTTTGGTCTCACAGTCAAGATATGATAGTAATTAATTCTAAGTGCATAGGGGTTGACACTTGCAATATTCTTTGAATACTTTCTTTTCCCCCATAAATCGATATCCTGCCTTTTCTTTTTATTTAGTAAAAAACCTGAAAAGAGCACATCCACCTGGGAAAAATTGCCAAATCCAACTTCGACAATATTAGAAGGAAAAATATAAAGCCTTTAAATCTGTAGCATAAACCTGAACCACTTGAACAATCAAGCAGTTGATAAGAGCAGTGTGTCAATACTTAAGGTGTGGACCAGTGCTGGACAGCACAACTTGTGGATGTCGTTAAATGACAGAAGAATAAAAGGATAAGAGTAATAACAGTATTTTCTATTCTTGCCTCTTGAAATGTCTTTCTAATTCACTCTGTTTTGTTTTGGTTTAGCAGTTTTCTTTTCATAAGTGGGATTAATTTTTATCAAAAAGAATTAAAATAAATTTTAGTAATAATAATTCAACTACCTAAGATGTAAGATAACTGGAATAATGAACTCAGCTTAATAAATTCCTGTGGGATCCACCACTGCTACCATCTTATAAGTAGGAATGCAGAACTAAAAAAAAAAAAAGGAAATTAGGAGAAATATCACATAATTCTTTATAGACAAAAGGAAATGGGAAAAAATTTACCCAAAGCTTAGCTGGGTTTAAAAATAAAGAATAGGCCTAATATAATGGTTTTTTGTAAGATGTGGGGGCAATCTGAATTAATTGGGAATAAAGTAAAAAGGTGACCTGGAGGAGAGGAAGGAAAAGTATCTGTTTTTAATGGAAAAATGAACTTTCTATTAAAAAAAAATACTGTAAGATTATATCTGGAGTTGTTGCCACATAGATGTGGTTGAATGACCTTGGTCTTTTCTGGCCAACTCACGGACTGCAGAATGAGCCTGTATGAAGTATGCAGCTTCTGCTTTGAGAGATCTAATCTAGCCATCAAAGATGAAAGCAAATGAAATACTAAAAATAATGCATCAAGATGACACTTCCCAAAGAACAGTATTCAGGTTCATTATGAGTTTTGAATCAAAATGAACATCGAAGTGTTGGGTAATACTTTTTCTATCCCTTTCCACCTACAATGTAACACTTGTATCTAAAAGGCCCTAGAAATGAGCACAGACTTGAGGAGTTCTTTGGATACTTTTTCAGTAAAAGCAGTGTCAGTGCTTTCAAATTTCTATCAAAGACTGGAAGACTATGGATGGGATAGTCAGAAAACTGCATACAGAGCAAGAGCATGTTCTTGAAACACCTCAATTCTTTTTTACATGATGAGAAGTTCATGACCAAGAAAAACTGGCTCTGAGTCTTTCTTTAAACAATACTTACTATAACTGGGATTGGATGTCTGTTTCCTGGCTACTTTAAACTTTTCCAGCAGTAAACCTCAGTCAACCCTGTTGCAAGGTAAAGGCTTTGTTTTAATTGGCAGCATTGTCCAGGATGCAGAAAAGACAATGTGAATGGACCAGACCCACCACAGTGGAGGTTACAGCTGCCTTGACATTCACTACCCTGCATGCTGCCACTGCTGGCATTCTAAATATTTCCCCCAATTTTTTTCCCTCTCTTTTATTTTGGAAAGAATCCTTTGCAAATCTGAAATGGCTAATGAATAAGGACACCCACAAATATTTACTAGGGCTGATAAACAATGGAAAACTCAGTGAACGATCTCAGCTTATTTTTACAATGATGAAAAGCTATTCATGTTTGCCAGGTCTAGAAGCCTCGGGCCATAATCATTAATATAGTAAAGGCATCATCAGAATGAAAAAGACTTGAAAATTGTGTTCTGGACCTTGTCTCCACAGCAAAATGCACACTTTAAAAGCAAAAATATTGCTTTCAAACCACATTATTCAAGCAAACATGAATGTCACAAGGTGAGCTTTTAGTGCATTTACTTAACAAGCAAATATAAGCCTCTGGTTGAAGTCATTTCCAAAAGGGCCTTTGGCTTTTTACCTGTGAAGATGAACAGAGAAGTAATACCATTGCTGTTTCTGGTATAGACAGTTTGTAAAAAATCAGAGCTGAGCACAATTATTTACAGCTTTGAAAAGATTTTTCAGAACCAGAGGAGGTGCAGAAAAAAGCTTGGGATGAATTACCATGCAAGGAGAAAAGTAAACAGTACAATATGCTTATATAACCAAACAGAAGACACAGAAACATTTTAACTGGCATGGGGTCTCTCTCTAGAGGAAAAATACTCAGTATTACTCTCCTGAAGCTGCCAGGGCCCTGCAAGATGAGGGGCTGCCCTTGGGGGTCTGTTGAGACAAGGCATGAGAGCCAGGACCTGCCCTGCCACCCCAGCAAGGTGCAGGCAGCTGGGGGCGCTGGGACAGACCCATCTTTGGGCATCAGGCTCATTCCTGCAGATGGGGACAGGCTAAGGCCTGGACAAGATTTGGACCTGGCTTGGCAGGACTGACGGGACCTGGGGACCAGGCCTGCTGCAGAGTCGCTGAGACAGGGCTGAAGGACTTGGGGGTGACACAGGGCCCTGGGCTATGCCCAGCATGGGGGGACCCCACAGTCTGGGCAGGGACATGGACTTAGTAATGAGAATGATCATTGCAAGTACAAGCCAAGGAAGTAGAATATTCTCCATTTTGTATTATTTAAATAATCCTTTTGATCTTTTTCCAGAAGATAGGATTTTGTTGGTGAAAATGTGTAAGCCAAGTCAGATAACATGGCCTGTCGGTGCTGTATGATCTCATGGTCTGTGGATCTCCTCTCCAGTTTCAGTTTAAACATGGTTCCCATTCAGCCTAAATCAGGCCTTCCCTGCAACAGAAACAAATAAAAAATATCTTCTCTTGATATCAAGTCTGCGTGGACAGTTACCTAAGTTCAATTAAATCCAAGTAAATTTTTGTTTATCTATTGGCTTATGTTTGGGCTTTAAGCTGAATTTAGGGTATGTTCAGATATAGCCCAAATCAGAAAATGCTAAATTAACACATAATATCTCCTAACACCATTTTTCCTCAGGTATCAAGTAAAGACGTTGTCACCTTTGTTTGTGTGCTTCATTTGAATAGTCTAATGGAGGAAATCAAACAACAGCCCTTATCATCTTCCCACAGGAGGTTTGTCTCAGGTGGGAATGGGAGCAGGGAGATAAAGAGGGGAGCCTCCTCTTGACCACTACATTGCAAGGCCAGGGCATGGTATAGCAGAAAAGACTTTGAAAATTAAACCCTCTTCTATATTGCGTAGGGCTCTAACTTGTCATGTGAGACGACACAGTTTGTGTGCATTTCTGCCCAAACAGAGATAGAGAAATTACAGGCAATTAGTGAAGCAGTGGTTTATGAAGCCAAGTGTGTCTGAGAGCTGGTAAGCACAATTACTGTGCTGTAGCAAGGGCGCTGGCACTTGCCAGAAGCTTCTTTTCAGTTGACTGCTGTGCTAGCAAACTGCCAACTGGGTTAATGGGACCAGGAGCTGGAGGTCTTGAAAGCTTTTTGGCCAGTCTTTTTGCAGCAATCAGTTAAGTTGAAATTACCACCTCCTTTTGCACCATGGTAAATTCTTGTGTTACTACAAAACTTCTACTACCTGTTAATATCTCTTTAAAAGTGCCACAAAGGCTTCAGATTTTGTTTTGGGAGTTGTTAGGATTTGCTTAATCATTTGACAACTTGAAAAATGGTTGATAAATACTGGTAAATGGTAATAGAAGGAATAAGAAATGTTGTTTAGGGGCTGGGCCAGGTAATATTTTGAGGTTCCGCCCTGCTTGGGTTTTTCAACGTTTGCTTCTAAAGGAAAGCAGAAAATTCTTGGCCAAAGCCTGAAAATACCTGGGATTGATGTTCTTTGAATCAAATACACAAAATAGCTTAAAAAGCCACAAACTTACTTACCCTGCTGTTCTGGTACATATGGACCCTGAGGGACAAAGCAGGTTTTGAAAAATAGATTCTTAAAGGCCTGAAATTGAGATTTTTGGAATTCATATGGTGCCAGAGTAGACAGTTTAAATACCAGAGTGGCAGCATGTTTTTCCCTTGGCCCGAACACTGCTTAGCTGCGAGTGAAAACTTCATGCTACTGCCCTAAGCATTTCTAGCTTGCTCTGTCAAAGTGGCATGAAAGGACACCTTCATCTGCTGTGCCCTGCAGCAACGAGGCTGTCCATTGCAACACAGGCAGGCTTGGAGGCAGCAGGGATACAGCTGGCCAGGCATGTGCATGAGAGACCTGGAAAGTCACTATTTGAAGCCCACTTGAAACAATGTAGTGATGTAGAAGGCTTTTAAAGAGTCTTCCTAATTTTGACATCTCAACAGTACATAATAAGTCAGCTAAACTTTTTTTGTTTGGGTGGGGTTTGTTTGTTTGTTTGTTTGTTTTAATAACCAGTTAGTTGCCTCTTTTGTTTACGTGAATCTTTCAAATGACAAGATTGGGGGGTTGTTATTCTTGTATTATTTTTTAATAGAGAAAATGCAAATCTAAAACAATCAGGAAGAAAAAAAGCTGGCATAGAATGTCAATGCAGTACCTGAAATTACTTCTATCTCATTAAATGAAAGCATGATTAGTTTGCAGATTTTCTGCAAGGCTGATAGAATTGTGTGTATGCAGTGACTGTGAGACTGGAAAAAAAACTGAAGTGAGACCATGTAATGATGTTCTCACACTTAAAACATTACTGTGGGGAAAAGTACTGTTTTTGTCTTCTTTCAAGGAAAGGAACAGAAATGATGAACTAGATCTGTAGCAGGGAAGATTCAGGTTTGACTCCACAGAATTCCCTTCATTAACAGATCCAGTGAAGTGCCACAGACTGTAGAAGAAGCTTATGTATAAGGTGTTAATGAGCGGACTGAACGTATGGTAGACAAGAATCAGACATGCCTGATTCTCAACTGGGCAACAGGAATGGAGCAAACATCATCTCATGTTCCCTTTTAGCAGCTTTTTCTACCATTTGATGAACCTTTTTTCTTCAAACTTTCAGACAGTTGGAGTTTAGCTTTTGGGGACTGCTTAGATTTTTATTTCCTCACCCTGTCCCCCAGACATGCATATCTAACTCCACTCCCAGACTCCAGGCCCTGGAACTTGTAGCCTATTGATATATGATCTGGTTCCAGAATGGCATTGCTGACTTTGTCTCCCAAACAACAATTAAATGTCATCATTGCAGAAGCCTCCAAGAGTTTGTATAAACAAAAGGCTTTTTATGCCAATCATGTTTTCTCATTCCCATTATAGTGCTTCCATTAAAGTACTAGGGTAAATACAGCACCAACTGGAGTTCGTACTTTAGCATTTCTTATATTTTTTTCCTCTGAGTGTACCTCGTTAAAAATGCCTACAGTGTAATCTGGCATTAAATCTGTTTCAGAGCTCCTATCAGAAGGCCTGAACCATCACTAGTAATGGTGGATTTTTTTACAAGGATATGTAGTGATAGAACAAGGGGAATGGCCTCAACCTGAAGGAGTGTAGATTTAGATTAGATGTTAGGAAGAAACTCTTTACTGTGAAGGTGTGGAGACATTGACACAGGTTGCCCAGAGAAACTGTGGGTACTCAAACCCTGGGACTGTTCAAGACCAGGCTGGATGGGACTTTGATGAGCAACCTGATCTAGTGAAAATTGTCCCTGTCCATGGCAGAGGGATTGGAGTCAGATGGTCTTCAAGGTTCCCTTCCAACACAAACCATTCTATGATTCTATGATGGGAAAATCCCCGGGAAAACTAAGTTCCTAGTTCTTCCCAACAGATTTTATAATTAGGGTCATTTTACTTGCATTGTACTTTACTTATCTGGTCAGACAAAATACTGCATTGTGTGTCCCTGCCCCATCCCAAAAAACCAAACCAAACCCTAGACTAAACTAACCAACCAAAAAATCCCTAAACCACAAGCCTTCCCTGCACTGCTGCCCCCCGCCTCCACCCCAAAAAAAAAAACCCAAAAAAATCCCAACCCTAAACCTCGACCAAAACACGCAAAAAACATCCCACTCCCCCTCTACCCCAAAAAGCCATTCAGGATAAAAATGGGAATATCTCCTCCTAATTTTCCCTTTCTTTGCCCAATCTTAAACTTTCCAAAGGGTAGTTTAATTTTTTGCAGGGAACTTGTCCATATCAGTGAATTGTCCTGGGAAAATTTCATCCAAGATTAAAGAAACTGTGCCAGCACTGTGACTTTAAACAAAGTAGGTCTCTCCTTTAGCCAAGTTGACTTTGATTGTGAGGCAGCAAGAGGCAGAATTCTCCTTGGCTTGGGAACAGCCAGCTCTCCTACCCAAAGATTACTGAGAACAAATCAGGTGTATTCATTTCACTCCTCATCATCTCTCCAAGCCTGCCCTCCCAAGGACATCTACATGTACATATTGGTATTTATGAGCTGTTAAAGAAATACATGAAGATAAAGGACTCAGGACAGTTTTGATGCCAGCAGATGACATAATCCTACTCTATTTTTAATACTGGTGGTCTTTGCCACCATTTTTTATGTGGTTCATAAGAATTTCCACCCTCCCCCTCATCTTCTAATCTGAAGCCTGTTGATTGTTTATTTGACAAAGCTTGCTTCTGCTGTGGTTGTCTGAAAAATGGAATTTTGGCTTTTTTTTTCTCTGGTATGATGAAAGAAAAGCCATTAATAAATTAGCTTTAAACCAGACCACCAGATACTACAGGTGATGACTTCTAACAGTTTAATTAATAGCTCACTGGAACAAACACTTAAAATTTCTTTTCCTGGTGATAATTTTGGGTACTGCCAGCCACTTTTTTTCCATCATCATGAGCTGCTTATCTACTTCTAGTATTGTCATAAATCGTAACTAAATATTCCTTTTCCTCCTTGCCTTTTCCTTATTTTCCTGTAACTTGTGCCTCCTCAAAATTTACTACTCATTTCCTCTCATCTTACCCACCTGCTATTTTCAGCAAGACTGTAAGTTTTGTAGAGCTGAAAGACTAGTAATTCAGCATTCCTTGCATGCCTAAGTGATTTGCACATTAGCAGACATAGGTGAGAGCTTTGGAGGAAATGCAGGCCCATGGAAGAAGATAAGTGTTATGCTGTTGATTTCAATATAGTCAAAATAAGTGTTTATCCAAAACAGGTTCACTTCACTTATTTTTTAAGTGGCATTCTCTTCTTAAGGGTGGATAATCTTAGATTAACTATGCTGGACTCTGGAAGTTCTTTTTATCACGATACATTGAAAAGGGCATAAGATAGGTTCTTCTCTCTCTTCCTTTCAAATTTTCCTTTTCTGGCTTCACAGGATAGTTTTTCAGCACAATATATTCCAGTCTTTTACTAGAATTATATTATTACATCACATTTCCCTGAATAGTTCTGGTCCCACCACAAAAGATGTCAGGGGTCTTTCTGGCTGTTATTTTTTGTGACTTCGAAGACAAATGAAGTCTTGGGGTTCAAGGGCAGGGAAAATGTTCCTTTGCCCCAAAACCAACATGCACAATATTGTTCTTCATATACAGCCTGGAGCTTCCAGTTTTAAATACAGGCTCCCCATTACACAACGTCATTTATTTGATAAATTCAGCATATACCTGTCTGCAAAATCTGTTCCTTGACATTTATACACAAAAAATGAGTGAATTAACAGAAAAGCAGAACCTACATAAAATGACAGTGGAAAGATCATCTGATGGGTAAGGACAGGGCATGTTCTTTTCCTTCTTTCCTCTCTAATTTCTGTGGTGCCTTGTATCATTCAGAAACCATCTCTGTTAGTACATCAATTACAGGAAACTGTGAATAGAAATGATGTGAATATGGGTCCCAGCGGTTCACATTCCAGAGAAAAACATATTTGTGCCCAGTGTTATATTGTAGGGTTTTTTAGACCAGGTTAAACTCTTTTCCTCCTCTTCTGCTTTTATTATCTGGTCTTTGACATGACTTGACCTACACTGCATGGTCTGTGTGTGGCCTTGTTTATTCCTGGCTCACAGCCACCTTTGCTTTGTTTCAAGGTAGCATTGAAACACAAATGATGAGATAAGCAAGGGTAAGAAACACCTTGCTCCCTTCCCAACACCCCTGTGTCATAATACAAAAAATTCCAGTACTTTCAGAATGTTTGGCTAGGCTGTTACTAAGAGAAGATTTTATAATGTGAACAACCACATCCTATTGCAATATTATCCCGGTAGAAATTTTAAACCGCTTCCAGTGTTTAGGCACAGCTTCAGAACAGGTTTAATTACTTTGCTGTTGTTGGTTTAGGCTATTCCCTGTTATGGATATGCATCTCTCTGACTCTTGTCATAATCTTATATATTTAGGTTCAATGTTAAAAAATGAGAAGTGTACATTTGTATGTCAATATCAATTCCATGTAGTCACAGCTTAATAACTATTCTAATAAATAGAACATATTTTTAATTATTTTGATACTTTCATAGATAATTAGCTGTTAAAAAGCAAATAAAGAATGATGTTTGCAATCCGTCTTGGATTTTCAACAAACCACTTCTCTCTATTCACATTTCTTGCACATTACAAAATAAGTCTTTATATATGCAGAGGAATGTGACCAGAATGCTCCACTTCAGCAACATCCAAATGATTGTGGAATAAAGAAGCTTTTATTTCAGAACAACATTTCTAATGGAAATTATTCCAGAATAGGTTGTGGCACAATATCTATTTGATTCAATTTGTCTTACAAACTCTGGACTGATTTAGTTAAATCACTATTCAGACTTCATGTAGGGCAACTCCCAGACTTCTATTCTCAAAATGTCATGTACTCTGAAAAAAAAAAATTAAAATGTACTGACTGGATTAGATTGGCCAGGAGATTTTAGTCTTTGTATTTTTCACTTTTAATTTATTCTAACAGATTACCTTTTTGTAATTAAGACATCAATTAGCCAGTTCTGAAAATATTTTTTAATTTAAGAGTAAATACAAATGCATTTAGCAGAAATGTAATAGCTACCTTTTTTTATACTTGGTATTCAGTTCTGCTTTTGCCTGGGTGATTCAAGAATCCTGTGGGATAACCTTCTTTACAAAACACGATCTGTGATTTCTCTTCCTTAGTGACTATGTTAGCTCCAGAGGTGTGCTTAGGAGAATAAACAACTCAACTTTTCCAGACCTCCAAATCTGACTTTGTGCTTTGGCCAAATGGTCACGCAGGCATTTATTTTATTAGACTTTGTTTATCTATTATTAACTGTCAGCTATAGATGAGCACAGGACTGTGGTTTCAGTCTGTTGCTTTGTTGTTTTTTTAATATAAACAACCTTTTGAACATCATGCTTTGCCTTCTGTGGACTGGGGATACAGAGGAAAATTAAACAAAACGAAAAATCAAAACAAAGAAACCACACCAATGAACAAATAAATAATGAACTGCATGACGTTTTCTGTATGGAACTAGCGGCAGACAAGTTCATTAATTAAATCATCCAACATGAAATGTAATGGATAGTAAAAATCAGGCTAGTGGTAGTTTCTCACATTAGTTTTCTTCTTTTACTTTAAGTATTCTCAGGCTCTCTTTCTTTAAGTGATTTTTTTGAATATAACGTTTCAAATGATATGAAGCTAACTTTGAATAACAAACCTAGATCAGCCCATGATGCAGATATTCCTCCTAAATCTGACTCTAAGGAGAACAAAAGCTTCTGCTGGTCCTTCATCTACCAGATATTTAATAAGGTCCAGAATGTCAAGCACTGTACTGGAGCAAAGTTCCTGTCAAGTTAAGTATTACTGTCCCTCAGGTATCTCCATGGTACTGGCCACTGAGAGTTAAATATCAATGGCAACAACAACCTGTCCTGGAGGCTTGCTCAGAAGCTGTGGGTGTGTAGATTTCCACATCACTTGCCAACCAAAACATGAAGGAAAATGTGTCCACTTGTATGGTTAAGAGAAGGAGAGAATCTAAACCAGCCTGGAAAAAAAGCAAACAGAAAATATCATTAACCTGGGTGAACTGGGTGTTGCTATAGGCAAGCTGTGCTTACCAGATGGCTGAATGGCTGAAAGCAGTGGGAAGTTTGGGTTCAATGGGCAGATAATTCCAGTTGAAAGCTGTAGGTGTTTTATACCTTTTCCCTAAGAATTTGTCCCTTAAACAATAGTAGCTATTGATGTTTGGAGGCATTTGACACATACAAGGGGTACTGTTTTGTGAGAGAACATTATGTTACATGCACACCTGTGAGAAGCAAAAATCCTCAAATTTAAAAAAAAAAAAATGATGAGCTTTGCAGATCAGTGACGCAGATATAGAAGGGTTAGACTCTTCAGAAGGATTTCATATAAGGATACAATTCTTCAGATGAATGACCAATCTTGTATCCTCATCTATGGGGGAATTTTGGCAGCCATCTTTACTCATTTTCTCTGGGAGCTGGTATTTGCTCTGGCATGGAAGAAGTCAGAAATTCTGGAGGAGTTATTACTGTACCCCAGAGGCCCATGAAGATAGACACCTGCTGCTGGGCTTCAATGGTTGGTGCCTGAGGAACACCTTTTCCCCTTGAGTCTCTGTCCCTCTAGGAGATTCTCTCAGTGTTCTGCACCCCTTTTGAGCCTCTGTGTGTCCTCTCAGGGGAGTCTTTGCAGCGCACGTACATGCACACACGCAAATAATATACCAGGGATGGCTCAGCATCACCTTGGCCAGACTCATAGTCTGTGCAGGGAGAGGTTTAAACACAACCTCCAGCACACACAAAATCTTGCAGGTTTGAGCATGCTAATCAGGTTACTGTGCCAGTAGGGGTGCTTGGCAAACTATCTGCAGCCTGTCTGCAAGAAGAAGGCAGAGCACCATGATAAAGGAACTCTTAATTTATTTGCTAATATTACCACTTTTTACCCTGCTACCAGACCAATTCCTCAGTGCCCACAAGGATTGAATTCAAATGCCTGTGGACAGATGTTTCTGTGTCCAACTGGGTATGAGTTCAGTGGATTTGTAGGAACTTCCCCCATTATGCAATGGATCCCTTCAGGCAGGAGCTTTGAAGATTGTCTGCCCTTCTTTCAAAGGGTCACTGCAAGGTGACGCTGTTGTGAAGTCCCTCTAGCCACCTCCAACCCTCAGAGAAAATAGTTGTTCTTTGAATTTTCTTCAGATTCTTCCTGTCACTGGTAATATTAATGTAATTTAGGGAGTCAAGTTCAGTTATGTGTCTTTTGTGACAGTGTGTGGAAAGAGGGAACTCATGCTAAAACATTTCCAATATTTATCAGTTTTACATATAAATTATTAGTGCAGAGGTTTACAAAACAGCAGTTAGCCTGTCAGTGTGATTTGTCCCTTATTCTTTTTGAGTCTTTAGAACCTTTCTTTTACTCTGTATTTTTCTTCTTAATGGTTTCTTCATGTTGTTGTTATTGCTACGTTGGCTCAAAGGTAATTTTTTCTGGCAACACAACCTTTTATTTGAGGGCTTATACTATTGTTGTCTTTTGAAAGGATTTTCCATTCTGCCTGGTTATTCTGATCTTTTCAATTTTTTTGTTTCATCAAGCAAATATCATTCTCTTGTGGCTAACTTTCCAGACTGTTATTCTAGGAAAAAAGAAGAAAAACCAACAAAAACTCACACATATATGTATGTATGTATGCATGTATGTATATCATATATATATAAGATACACATACAGATATGTATGTGAAACATATATATATGTAACATATATGTATGTATATATGAAAACCAGAGACAACCAGGTTAGGGAAGCATCAAGGGAAAGGTGACCTGCAGCTGATTTTGTACAGGCCATAAAAATTACTGCCTCTGATCCATTATTCCACAATTGTGTTGACAGCATGGCTGTAAATACCCTGTATCTTGTTTTGGCCAGGGGCTAGCAAAGAACAGCTGTGTACATCTCCTAAACCAGAACAGCTCATTTTCCCTGAAAAGGTCACTTCTGTAGAAACAGCTCAGGGGAAGAGTAAGATGTAGCAGTAACCTCCAGCTGGGAATATGTGGTATGGAAAGTGCTGAAGAAGAAGTGGAGTGAGTGGAGTGAACTGACAGCTGTGAGTGGGATAAGTTGACTGATGTAGTTATACAGATGTAGTCAGATGCTGAAGGACGTCCATCACCAAATTATCCTGTCTGTAGTACTGGACAGAGAAGAGACATAGGATGACTAGAGACCACTGCAAAAGTGCAAGACAAAGCTGACTCTTTGTCCTGTTTCATGGGAAATGGATCAGCATTAATGTTTTCAAGTCCTTTAAGTACTTGAATAAGAGCTTCAGTTTTCCCTGGAGTCTGAGCCACCAGGCTCCCACTGAAAACCCTAGCCAAGACTAAATGGATTTTTTTTTTTTTTGCCAGACTGAGCACTCAGACACTGCAATGACAGTTGGAAGAAATCCTAATAACATTGAGGTGAGGCAGAGGAAGGGAATGTGTTTTTATTTTAGAAGTCACTATTTAGTACCTCTTTGAAAAAACAAACCATATCTACACTACTCACCTAAAACAACAGAAATCTAATCTATGATTCATCCTCATTTACCTTGCACTCAATCATGGGTAGGTTTTCTATGCTCAAAAGGCAAAAAGGTTAATATGACAGCTTTCAAATTCCAGTAGATCTTTTACCTCTCACTTTTTGAGTCACTTCAGAAATACTTGAATGCTGTTGTAAGTAGAGTTATAAGAATAATATTTCTCATTTATGCACTGACTTAGCTTGAAGCATTAAACATCCTAATGAAATCTTTATGACTTCTCATGTATTAGCTGATTCATAAGTGGAAAGAATCAGGGCCTAAGAGTAAGGGAAGGCATAACTCATGTCCCTCCACTTTTTAATTTCTCTGTACTTATTTTCTTTCACAGGTAAATTATGAAGAAAAAAAACCCCAAAATACATTCATGACTGCTGAATTAAAGCAATTCAGGTGACATAAATGAGTATATAGGATGTACAGAATGAAATTATTATGGGTGCAATGGGTTTTATGGTAGATTTGAAGGCAGAAGCTATGACTCCACAGCTGACTAGCTCTTCAAAGCACCCCCAATGCACTGGAGAAGGCTCAGCCTGCCTGGGATTTATTCCTGTCTAGACTACTACTTTTCATTTTGTTCTATTCCATCTTGGTGTACATTGGTTTCCCACATTGTAAAAAAGGGTGAAGATGTGTCTCACTTTTTAAAGCCACTTAGGATGCACTGCTGGAACACATCCTTTAAAAATGAGGCATTGTTTCTGAGTTTCAGTCATGTGATAGCAATTACAGAACTGGGATTACAGATTCTTTATGGGGTATTTAAATACCATAAAATCCTGAACTGGTCCTGACTGCTCCTGCCCTTATCTGCAAAAAGATTCTGACTGTATATGCAAGGATTAGTATTGCCTGTGTGAGATTGGACCCACTTTCAGCAAGGCCAGGCACTACCCACAAAATAACTGATTATTAGACATCTGTATGCTGACTTGGTGTCTTGTGACATGTTATTAGAGGTTGGTGTTTAAGGGAGGGGTGCAGTGCACAAACAACATTTAACCAGCATTTCTGATATTGCCCTGTATATCCCACAGGGCCAACACTAATAATTCCATCACAGGTCATAGGATTTTTTGTATTTCCTATAGCATGGGGCATGCAACTCAGTGGTCACAGTAAAATTGTTGCTGTCAGCCTTCAAACCGGTGAGCTCATTTGCCTTATTGCTTGCAAATAAAATCTTACTAATATGAGTTTAAAAGGTCAGAAGCTGGGAGCATTGATCCTATCCCACTGCCTAGATTGCTTCATCTAGACCTAGAAAAGCTTGGAACTATTCCAAGCAGTCCCAAGTAGCTTGTGTGATTTCAAGCACTTCACTCAACTTTTGGAGATATGGAAGCACCTAATACCCACTGGAATCCAGGAAAAAATGAGATGTCTAATCCAGGTGTAAAATCTGGGCTTTGTTACTGTGGTGCTTTTCCTTTTCTGCAAAGTTTCTGTGGTGCAAATTCCTTTTCTGCAAAGTGAGAATTGCAAATCATTCACGTTTCACAGAATTTGGGAAGGGTTGAGGTATGAAACCTAGTTGTGCAGGAATCCTCTGGGAAAAGAAATTAGATGCAATGAGTAGAAATCCAGAACTGATTAACTCAATTGGCAAAAATGTGTTCACCAGTATATACCTGTAAATGTGAAGGTCTCTGTCAATATATGCTGGTAAATGTGAGGCTCACAGTCTCCAGGGTGAAGAGCACTCAGTGAGGAGACAAAGTTTCCATGTTTCCCCAAGCATGGCTTTTTTCTGCAAGTGCTTCTGCATGTGAGGGAGTGGGAGATGCCCCAGGTCTTGTGTTGGCTGGAGGACAAGCCAGGGTCAATTGGAGCCAAATCTTGGCCAGATATGGCTCACAAGCATTCTTTTCCCTGACATTTTCATGTGTTTTTCTTTACCAGTAGTATATTAGATATCAACCCTCTTTTTGCTGTTCTCATTTTATGGGCAGTGAAAGATATGGCTCCCCTCCATTTTTGATTCCACAAAACTGTAACCAAAACCAAGGACAAGTATGTCTTCCGCTCTAGTATTGTGTATTGTGTATCATATCATTATCTTTTGGGTTTTGCTAGCTAGCAAAATAATAATAATGCTTAGCACTGACATAGCAATTTCCTCTCAGAGTCCTTTGTAGACATTGCCTAGTTCCGTGGTTCCCAAACTATCATGCATGTCCTGGGAGTGGTTGCAGAGAGCTGTTGCCTCATGCTGGTGAACTCCTGAGTTTACCACCCATGCACTGCTCTAAAGACAGCTACAAATCCTTTCAATTTGGTGATGTAGAGTAGCAGACAGAGACCCTGGTACACAGAACAAGCAGGGGCCACCTGCCAAATCCACAAATTTGATAACTGAACCTGAACCTGGAACGATTCACGTTTATACACAGTATAAAGGCAAATTGGTTCTCACAGGAACAAATGTTCCAGTGGCTTCAGTGATGTTTTGTGACCAGGAAAGTGAGGAGAAATGGTCTGTAAGATAGCATGAAGGAAGGCTTTCACTCCTGATTCTGTCTTCAGAAGAAATCGGGATAAGAAAAAAGTGTATTAAATCTAGAAAAGTAATTTCATGCAAATGCAAAGATTCTTGCATGAGATTACCAGTAATCAATTTTTAAAGACCTTACAGCTGTAAAAATAACTGTTTAGATTTCTGCATATCCATCTGGAACACAGACTCCAAACTGGGCCTTCCTAACATCAGTCTGTACAAACAACCAGAACACAGTTTCTCATAGTCACCCCCATCTAAACATCTCAGTATTTTATCTAAGTGGAAGAGCTTCAGCAGCCTGAGATAAAGGCTTTCTACTAGCATATCAAAAGCCTTAGTTGAAAAAATATTTTTGTTCTTGATCACAGAACACAGAAAGATGAATCTGAGTCTCCTTAACTGCACCTATATAAAGAAGGAAGGGAGAGCACGGCTATTCTGTTCCTCAATTTTCCTGCAGCTTGTATCTTTGGCTTTCACTAAGTGTGCCCAGAAGGAAAACCATTTTGCATCCAGAGGAAATAAACAACATATGGGGATAATATTTTTCTTCTGATCTTCCCAGATAGCTAAAATGCCCCAAAGAAACAAAGAAAAATGTTATCCCCAAATATATTTATTTTTTTATTTGGTTGCACCAAAGTTCTGTAGATCATGTAACTACATCCAGGTAGCAGAAGCCATCAATTAGGGCTGGTGACACTTTGTTTTCCATCCAATGTGCTTTCTGCTCTTCAGAAGGAGCACACAAGGTTCAAACAGGCATAGGCAAGGATGAATATAAGGTATGAACCTTGATTATCTGTGATGAGAAATTGTTTGAACAGTTCCAGGGATGTAAATAGGCAAAATCAGGAGCACACACAGGCCTGCAATCATTAGCAAAACTCAGGCTGGATGTGGCCAGCCTGTTTTGGAAAGTATAGGAGTGGCTAGCCTAACCTACTTGCTCTCAGGGCCAAAGAATGGACCCTAGGCATTTTAAAAATTTCAATATACAAAACCACAAAGGCTTTGCAAATCCAGGGAAGAGGAGGATCCTCAAATCTCTGTCATGTAGATGTGTCAAAACATTTCAAACCAGGCTGTGTCTAACTAGACAAGGCTTTGGACAAAACAGCTGAGTTATGCCCCCAAATTATGTGAGCACATGAATCAAAAAATAGAAATCAGTAGAGTAAAAAAAGTGTATGAAAATGAAAATTTCAGCTGCGAATTCCAACACATCTTAGAAAAGGATGTACTCAGGAAAACTGTTATGCATGGGTCCTTGAAATTCATTCTTTTCCACACAGTCCTTGATTTGTTTTCAGCAACTGAGTTCTGCATGGTACAGATATGACCCAGGGATTAAAGGAAAAATTGTGTCAAATTAGTATTGTTCCAGAGAAAGAAATCCCAAACATCTTCTAGTCTTGAGGATGCAAATATTTTGCAGAGATCATCTTTTTGTGGCAATTCACTGAGGGCCCTGTGAAACCTGGTCTTTTTTTTGTAGTCAAGAATATTTTCTGCAGGCATCTGCTCTCAAATTAAAACTGAGATGTAACCTCTCAGAGCTTTGCCATGTCACAGGCACATTTCCCTTGGCACATATGAATATACACATTTGCATTATTCTTGCACTAAAATGCATTGCTTTACCTTGCAATATGAAGTAATCTTTCAATAGACTTGTTTTATATCTTCAAATTGAAAAGAATATTGCAACATTAAACTACAAAATTAAGCTGGAATTCTCAAGAGAAAAAGGCTGTTTTGTGAGATTATTAATCCTTCCTGTTTCCACTCTGTCCAAAAAGACCACAATTTCAGTTTTGGTCACGGCGTTTCAACACTTCTTTCTTAGCCAAAATCTCAAAATACTCAAATGCAAGTAAAGTAAATAATTATGAGTGATCTCAAACTTGCATTTTCTCTTCCCTCCTACCCCCGCTTTAGCTTTTTTAATACTGAAAGTACCCCTTTCCCATCCCCTTTCTATTTGACAAAAGAGTAATTTTTTGGTTGCAATTTAAATTTGATCCAGTAATTCTAAGCTTTTATGCCTTCCTACAGTAGAAAATCATTCAGTAGAGACATTTTCATAAATCATTTTTAACAGATGTGAGATTGTAGTGGCTAAGAGCCATAGATGGGCATGAAGAACAGGGCAAATGCAAGGCTGGGATGTGCAGTTGGATGATTCTTTTTCTCTTCAGCTGGACTTTAGCTTGTAGCAATTAAAAGCCTTCTAACTTTAAATTATCTAATTAAAGTCTTTCAGCCTTGCAGTCTGGTACTTTTAAATGGTGTTATTAGGGGCTCAGCAGCTTCCAGGAATGCACTTTACAATACCAGGCTGACAAATTTGCTCTAGCTGTCTGGTGCTGTTGGTAGGCATGAAATGACTTTTTGTAATATCTGTTAATTGTTTGCTCTGGGTTAGAAAAAATATTTCAGAAATAAAAAGGGTGACATACAAAGGCAAATGTTTTCTTTCCTCACAATACAAACCTTTGTATTATGTTATTGTCATTTATGAGAAGGCAATATTAGATACCTGCAGAAACTGAAAGAGGAGAGGAGAGGAGAGGAGATTACGCAATCTAAAGTGGATAAGGCAAAACAAGCTAGGGTGCCATGTAAGTTAAATAAACAGCAGAAATTCAAATGTTCGGCTTGCAGAAGGAGAGGATGGAAATAGAAGTAGGAATCATCTGCCACCTGCATTGTCTCACTGTTGTCTTTGTAAGTTGTTGTCCCTGAGCCCAGCTCAGCAAAGCAGGAAGAGGTTGTTTGGTCCCCTTCTGTTTCTCCAGAATAAGCTCAGTTTCCTTAAGAAAAAGCTTCTCATAGGAGTAAAAGGCCTCAAAGGGTGTGGGTTATAAACATGTTGCAGAGCTGAGTGACCTGCAGTCTGACAGTAGTCAGGTTTGGAGTCTAATGGACACTGGAATTTCTGATCAGCCTTTCTGATCAGGTTAAGGTTGTGAGTTGTCTCCAAGATAGAAATGCTTTTTGTCTCTCTGACTGATGACATTTGTTAGCCTCTTGGTTGTTATGTATATGACCAGGCCAAAACTCCCACAGCTGATTTTTTTCTGACCACTTCCAGCTACAAAAAACAACAAAATAATTGTGCTTTGCAAAACATTAAAGCAGTAGCAGCAGCAGCAGCAAGAAAATGGGAATCCAAAAATACTAGATTGAATGGAGAGCACTAAAGAATGTCACAGTCTGACAACAGCTGCAGGTGATATATCCATATGGCATAATGTGGAGGTCCCTCCCATTTTGGGGGGACCAAAAGCAGCGTGGGCAGGTGAGCAGTGTTACTGTGGACAACCATGTTACCCATCGATGATAACTACATGGCAACACATTTTTGTGCCTCACATGCAAGTGAAGGCAATTAAGTCCCATAGATACATGTAAAACTCCTTTTTTCCCCGGTGTCCTAGAATTCAACTTTTCAACCTAAGTCATAAGCTACCAGGAATATTTTTTAAAAAATATTTTAAGATATACATATACCCGTACAGGCTGGTATATGTACTATTTCCCCAAACAACCAGCACACCACCTCTCATCTGCTAAAACAGTCTTTTGGGAGCAACCAAACATGGCATACCTGAACATTAGTTTAAATCATCTGAATGAATGTCCATTCACTTTAATTCAAAATATTTGGAACACCTCAGATCTATCAAAGCCCAGACCAGATTTTTAAGCAAATATTTAAGTGGTGAATTTTAGTTTCTGGATATGGTAAAAATTAAGAGATTTCCTGTCAAGTCCTCAGGTGTGTTCTGGAGTTTCTGTGCTGACAGATTTCAGTTTTTAAATGGATGATTAATTGTTAAGGATGGACTCCATAAAGTACAAGCTTCAGCAGGCTTCACCTAACTCAAGGCATGTATTTGGCACTATGTTTTCATTTATGCTATGAACATATTGCTAGAGGCATGTTTCAAGATTAACATTATAGCTATGAGATGCTATTCAAGCAGCATAGGAAATACTGTCATCTTGTCAGTCACTCCAACCCTGTATTTTCCTTTAATCTCCTTTGCAGCTGTCCACCATTTATAGAAATGGATTATCTCTGTTGTAAAAAAGGCATTATTGGTCTTTTGGATTATTCAGTAAATTATATCTATGACGTCTCCTTTTCCCAAAGCTATAACCAACTCAGCAGTCTTCAGAAGTTCTTAGAGAACTAATGCTCTTATTCTATTGGTTTTAAAGTTCTCTGTAACTGAGAGGAGTATCTTTTGGGTGTGTAATATCTTATAGGAGCATTTGTGAGACGTAAGCCATAAAAATTGACTTCGAAATTGTCAAAAATCACAAACATCCTTTGCAAGTTCTAAGTGTTCATAAAATTACACCTTTCATTAAGTAGAACATTGAAATGTGTATCAATGTGGTTTCAATACTGGCAGTTTAAAAATTCTTCTATGCAAGTTTAATTCATTTTAATGATGAAAACATACTGTACAAATATAATTAGGACAGATTACAGGAAAAACTGAGAAAGTGAGTAATGTTTATGTCTGCAATAGGTTAGAAAAAAACTGCAAAACTGCAAAACTGCAAGCTCACTTTTGTTTCCAAAGAATGTACTCATCTACATGACTTTTTGTGGTGTATTTAAACAAATGAGCTTCACTATTTGTGGTTTCATGGGAGATGATGTTATTGTTCATTCTTGTTTGGAAGATCTAACAGGTTGAGCACAAATACCATCACTATTCATTCCTACAGTTATTTTTTCACAAGTAGATATGGAGTTAGTTTCTGAGGGACCTCAGAAGTCAAATTCAGATTGATTGCTCACTCTGTATGAGGTCGTGCAAGACTTGTTAGTCACGTCCCAATTATATGCTCAGTGACTTGTGTCTTGGCTGGTTTTATTCCCTTCTCTGCAGGCCCACCTGAGAAACTGTAGGGAAAAAAAGTCCATGTTAATTAATTTATGTGAGAAGTAAAAGAGAACACCAAAAAAGCAGGTAAGAATCTGTAGCAGAACTAATTGAAGAAAAGGGACATCATATGGAGAAAAAACAGTGGAAATAAAAAGTTATTTCCATTTTACAGAGACTGAAATGCTGGCTTTTTTATTACATTATATTGCATTATATAACAAAATATGAAAGTTTAAGGAATATGAACGTATTTTTTTAATTATTCCTCTATTTATTTCAGTTTTCTAAATATATGAATAGGTTGGCCAGTTTCCCCTTAGTGCACAGACATACTGTTTACATATTTAAAGTTTAGATGCTTACACATTTTTGTTTTTCCTTATGCTATTTGCAACCACTGAAATATGACGAAATTGTCCAAAGAATGATAATAGCATTAAAATACTCACTGGATGCAGATGAGGACTTTTTTTAACATTTTGCTTCAGTCAAGTGACTTCTTAACTATGTTTTTGTAAAAGTAAATACTGAGATTTCAAGAACAAGACATGTTTATCTGTGTTTTAACCAACCTTGTAATGACCAGAATCAGACACGTTATTTTTAGAACTGTGCCAAGTGCAGGAATTCATTGAACAGAAATAATAAGCTCCTTATTTCAGCTCAATACATTCTTATTCATGCAGTTATAGACCATGACATCCTTTGCCCAGAGTCTTGCAATGTGATCTGTTCACCACCATGGCTTGCAACTGGTCAAAGTCAGGGCTTTATGAGACTTTTGACATATACATAAAATTCTGAGATGGATATTTTTGCTCTTAAATATATGATTTTACAGGTGATATCTTTAAAATATTTTATGGTTTCTTTGTACCTGGCTTATAGGAAATTTCTCTGTCTTATCAAGATTCCCGTTAACATTTTGTCACCTGAAAGTTTGTCAGAAATTATTTCACATGGTTCCCCACAAAAACAATACGAATGGAAAACAATTTAACATTAGATCATCATCTCTGGATTTCCTTCTGAAACCTACCCACTCAGAGATAGCTTCCTGCAAACAATTACATTTCAGTTACCCTCAATTTACTAGTCTTCTATTATGGTCTTCTTGTTTTGTTGCTGTTGTATATTTCTTACTTGTGTTTTTTGTTTGTTTTTATAAAGTGGAACCCGTTAAAGCAACAAACATTTCACAAAAGTTTGGCAATATTGTATGAATTCTTGAATTTTAATCAACGAAAGTATCAGTACAGTTAAAATGCAAAGTCTTTTGTGAAAACACAATTTTCTGTAAAGGCCAACTTAATTGACTTCTATTACACCACTTTCTCCTAATCTTTATTAATGAACTCCTTCATCAGTTGTTTAGATAGCCAGACTAATGTTTAGGACGCCAAGGATTATAACTGGTTCATTCTATTTAGCTTTTATGAATATTGGCGTGACATTAGGATTCTTGTATTCTACTGGAACTTCCCTACTCTTTCCAAACTTACTGGAAAATTGTATTCACAATTTAAACAGACACTCAACAAACTCTTTTTAAAATCTTGGATGCAAGTTAACCTTTATTCACTGGTTGAAATGTCAAGTTTTAGTAGTTTTTGTTTGGTGTCCTCTGTCAAAGTGGAAACTATTTCATCAGACTAAGAGCTAATAGAAACTTGCCAAGAACAAATTCTGCCTAATTTATTTCGCTCACACAGTAACTGAGCAGCTAATACAGTAATGGCATTGAATATTCTCCTTTTAATGAGGTTTTTGATCATCTTCTAAGGATCCCAAGAAGTCTTGTGCGGACTTTAAAGTGCATTCAAAAATCAAATGGATGGCAGTTCCAGATAGCTATTAGCAATAGTCAGTGATAGGACTTACCCAGTGTCATGCCGCCTTGAATCTAAGCATGCTCAATATTTTCATGACTTCATGCTTATGAAATTTTACTGTTAGTTAGAGGCCAGAAGAGTAGGAAGAAAAATGAAAATTATCATAGCCAACTGAAGAAATTATCTGAAAAGAAGATTGTATGGAATCCAGGAATTACAAGTTTAAGAAAAAATCAGCCACACAGATGCAGAATGGAAAAAAAAAAGCCACCAAAAACCCCCAAGAGTGTAGCCATGTTTTAGAAGTTTATCTAGTGATTCGATTGAATCATTGTTGAACACAAGTCAGAAATGTTTGGATGTTGTAGAAAGGCTAACATTACAGTGGGATGTATAAACTAGGCAACACACAGGAAATAATCCTGCTCTTCTTAGCTCTTCTGGTTGGAATTCAGTTTTGAACAATGCATTTCAAGAAAGATATGAAAATATTGAAGGGGATCCAAACATGACTGACAAAAATGCTCAGCAGTATAGAAAACATGATAATTTCTCTTGCCTAACAAAAAGCAGAATGAAGTAGGCATGATAACAATGCTGAATTGTGTAAATAGTTTTGCAAGGATGAAAGGATTAATTTTCTCTGTGACCATGGTGGATTGGACAACAAGCAGTGAGCTTAACTTGGAGCAGGATGTAAGATATATTTAGAACAGTGAGATGGGAAACAACTTGGTATAGGCAAGTACAGTAGAACACTGGAATAGGAAGCCAAATGAGGATGCAAAACTTTTGGTGCTGGAAGTCTGTAAAAACACAGTAGAAATAAGACTGTCACAAAGGACATAAGTATTTTGAGAGTCATGAAATGTGTTAGATAGCTTCTTAAAATCACATCAAATTGTGTTTCTATGGTTTTTTCTATGATATATGTAAAATATGAATAGAGCTTCTGTTTCCCCCTGTGTACTAAATAAAGAAAAATCTTAATTTTTTTCATTTTCCTGTCCTGTTCAAACATTTTCTGATAACAAGTCCTAAACAGCTTTATTTTCTTTATAATACAGTTGAAAATTCCACCACTGACAAATAGAACAAGATTCATCCTACAAGAATTTTATTTGTTCATCACAGCCTTTAGTTTAACCAACTGACTTAAGTCATATTTTCTGGTTTACAATAATTTCTACCAATTTACATCATTTTACAATAGTTAGATATGTTTTAAAGAGCTGTTTTAATTTTCCCTCTTAAACATGCTGTTTTTCTAATCAATGAGGCCCTCCCTTTGGATTATGTGGTTACAGCTTCTTGAGTAACAACCAACAATATTCTTAAGCAATTCCCAACTATTGTTCATAATTTTCTACTTAAAGATATTCCTATAAACTAATCTTGTGCAAAATTGCTTTGAGATTTTTGAAATTGGTAATGTTTAAACTTCATGTGGCACTAATTTGGATATTGTTCTCTCTGTGTCTATGAGATATTGCATGCTTGGGTTAGCACAACTTTTTAGAGTACTGTGAGAATAATGTGTTCCTATCTTTTTTTCCCAGTATTTTGATCTGAGGATTGGTATAGGTGCTGGTGGAGCACTCTAAAAATACTTTATTGATAGCTGTATAAGCAATTTCATGTGGCTCAAACCAAAGGTCTTCCCATTTCTTTTAATTATACTCCCATTTAAATTATAATCTGTTTTTCTTACACATAACGTATTTGTCCTTAAAGCATTGGTATCACCCGAAAAGACTATTTTTAATTTTTTTTGTTCAAGGGCTAAGAAACATTCCCATAGCTGATAATTATTTCTTTTTGTGTGTTTTGGCCAGCTCTGCAGATATGCAATGCTTGACTAAAACCTCAGGACTTAACACAAGGGGTATGACTCAGTCTGAGTCCTCAGTGCTAGAAAGGCTGTGGGGGGGGTTTGTAAACCTGAAGGAACCCACGTGCCTGGTGGTATGCTTCCAATCCCAGGAGTTTCTTAAATATATTATATTTCAAAGAACCAAAACCAGGCAGGGCAAGAAAAGGGAAGGGATTAATTTGTTTAAAATTCTCCCAGAAAGAGAAAAAAGCTATAAACCAGAATGTCACTAAAGCCTGAGTGGCCTCATAAATGTATAGGTCTGATTGAATCTCTAGTGTGATGGAGAAAGATAAACACAGGAGGTGGGCTTGAAACCTGGATTGTATCTTCCCAGCAAGATGCACGACTCTACTAAAATAGTTTGCAACGAAGGGGCCACAAGAAGTTTAAGACCAATTTAAAGTCCAAAGACAAGAAAGAGAGAGATAGTGTGCAGTCTGCACATATGTATGAGTACCAGCTTAAACCCTTCATTCCTCCATCTGGAAAAGACATCTGGAAAAAAACAGTGATTGGTATACAACAGGATGTGTGAATCAGTGTGTCTGTGTTTTTCTTTCTTCATCAACTAATTTTGAAAAAAGAGACCAGCTTCTTTCCTAACTATGTAAGAGATACTCCAATAATTTTCTAGAGTTCAGTCTTTTGAAAGAAATCCCTCATAAATATCAAGTTTCATATCCTTATGTTTTCAAAACCTAAGTGAATGTGTCCATTTCCTCCTTGGAATCACCCTACAATGGGTTTTTACAGCTGACACGATTTATTCACACTCAGAAAACAAACCAAACCAGGAACAAAAAAGCCTTTCTTTTGATAATGTATGGCTAAGATCTGTAGAGGTGACTGACAATTCGAAGTGCTGAATTTATTACATTGCCTCATTGCCTTGAACACTGGATACTCTGCATTTTCTGAAAATTAGGTATGTGGAAATTGTCATAAATTAAACTCCCCCAAATAAGTAGTTATTTGATAATGTACTGGTCAGCTACTGAAAACATGAGAATACATAAGTGCATTGACACATTCATTCATATCAATAAAATATAGACAGATTATGATGATGTAGGAAAGCAGAAAAATTTTATAAATTTTATTTAGAGTGTTTCACAGAGAGCCACTGAGAACTAACATATTGACACATATATTATGTTAACCAAGTTAAAAATGTCCTAATTAATCGTGTTTTTCAAAAATGTGTTCATTTTCATAGAATGGAGCATCTTTATGCTAAAACTATTGCCTTTAATCTTTCTCTTAGACAGAAAAGAATATTCTAACTCAGAAATCCAGAAAAATAACCCTGGAGATGATCCAGAGAAAGGAATGAAGCAATTAACTCTCTTTGCATGAAAAGGAAATGGAGATAAATGCATATTTCATCAAATTTGAGCATCATATTTGAAGGACTCATCCACCCTTTGCTAAAAAAATGAAACATGGTCACTAAATACTCTGGTTGCTTACATTTGTTATCTCATGGATTCTGACAGAGGTTCGTATTACTGTAGGTTCTTTCTGACTATTAGCGGAGTCCAATCATGGGAAATATCTAGAGCATCAGTGAATTTGTGACTGATACAGTATTCCTCTGGGCTGAAGGAAAAGCATAATATTCCTCCAGGTATTTCCAAGGCAAATAAAGCATAAGCAGACTCATTGATTTTCAAACCACTAGCACAGGTTTGACACTAGCAAAAACCAAAACAAAACAAAAGCAACAAACAAAAACCCCAGAAAACAAACAAACAAACAAACAAAAAACAAACAAAAAACCAAAAGAGAAAAATTGTGTCTAATAAACAGTGTGTGTTTTGTTATCTCATTTCAGAGAAGAACCTGCTGAATCAACAGGATTTGACAAGCATATTTACTTATCATAACCCTGCAAATACCCCCTCCTATGCTTCATCGAATCCACTTATATCTTTCTGTACTGCCCTGCAAGGAACTTGCAGGCCAAGCCAATGGAGTCAAAAATAAATCTTCCCTGTGGTCTCTGGTTCCTGACCCTCTACCTAGGCTGGCTGAGCTGCACAAGCTTTCTGACGTTTTGCCATCCCTGACACTGCTGAGATGCCTGGGTTTCACACTCCTCCAGATCTTGCCTGCCCACACCTCCCCAGATTTGTCATCTAGATACTCAGTGCCTGGCTCACAGCATCTTTGGTAAGGGCATCCTCACAGAACCAGGAATGGAGTGTTTATACCACTACAGCTCCTTTAGTGCATGAAAGAGCTAAAATGAAGCATGTGTTTGTCTCACCATCGTAAACATTTTCAGTAAGAAACCAGTTTCCAGTTTTCCTGCTCTTTCTAGGGCTATCTCATTTTTTTTAGCCTTTTTCTGACTTCCTTGTTTCATGAAATCTGTTGCAAATCTTCTTCCCAATTCTTTTCAGCTTGCCAGTCTACCTAAATTGGCTTGGCCGTGCAGGTCTTTTTGCTTCACAGAGGAAAGGCTTTTGATACAGAAAGGTATTTTGAACATATACTTCATAGTTTTGACAAGAACAAATAGAATCTCTAAATTATTATTATTATTATTATTAATAATAATAATAATAGTAAACCCAGAGAGACATTACTGGTATTATGAAAATCAGTTATTGGAGATTATGTGAAAAATCAAGTCACCTTCATGTTTCCAAGCCACCAGTTTTAAGGATGACACATCATACACAAACTCTTTTACAGCTGTCTGGTTGAAGGTGCTGACCTTTTTCACCACAGTGAAAAAAATGGTTTGAACTGACATGGGACACACACATGGCAGGAAATCTTGCACTCCTGGCTTCAGGAGATAGCAGTGCATTTGCAGTAGATTGTCACAATTTAATTTGATTTTTTCCTCAGTTTTCTCTATTGGAAATGGAGGCAAATGAAGACAGGGAAGAAAGGAAAAAAAACAAACAAATACTTTTCTGCTGAGGTCAAGTAGCACTTTTCAATGACAATATTTTCAAATGGAATTTATGAAATATTTTCTTAAAATAAAATAATGGATAAAAAAATTTGAATCTGTGTCTCTATCCCATATACCTGGAAAGAGGAATTGCTCCCATTTGAATTTTTTTGGCCATATGTCCATTTTTGTTTTACATAAATGCTGGGAATTCCATCACTTCTCTGAGTAGTCCATATGGCTAATAGAATAGTCCAGATTGCCTAATAGATTTCCTTGTTACAGTAATCATCTTACCCCCACACATATTCTACACTTTTTTTAAAAAATTGACACAACAAACAGAAAGAGCCCTTATGGAGATAGTCTCACTTGCAAATGCCTACATAAAAAAAACCCAAAGTCACTGAACAGAAGAAAATTAAGTGCTGAATTTTTGGCAGTGGTACAGAAAGACATAATTGCTTCACTGAGCTTTGCAAAAATAAGGAATTAATTTTTGCAAATAATCATAAAAACAGCTTTCTGTTCTGTTTCACGGCATCCTGATCCAAATTTTGCTTTGCCACAGCTTTTTGTGGCAGAAGAACAAAGGATGTTAAATACTTAATTACCAGGACAGTACACGTGACTGGCGGATTGAGTTGGATAAATGAAGCTGCAATTATTTCACCACAGTGTGGCTGACTAAGATTGATACTTGGCCTTCACTCAATGGTTTTCATCATTCCACCAGAAATAAACAGAGCACAGACTAATCTCAATATATTTATGCATCAGTAACTTGAATTGCTTTTGGAAACTGTGAAATTTCTGCCATTGGTTATAAAAGACAGTACAGTTTTGAATTTTTTCCTCATGTCCTGCAACTTAGAATCAATGTGTGCATAATTTTCATCCTCCTTACAATACATGATATTCCTAAGAGCTGAAACAAAAAAAAAAAAAAAAAAAAACTTTATTTTCTTCATCAAAGTCTTATTCTATTCTGCCTCCTTTGCAAAGGTGAGAAATAGGACTTGCAGAAAAGTTAAGATATGGGTCCAAATTTCAGTTTCTTTCAAAAAATACATAGAGACAAGAATTTGGTTAAGACCAAACAGGTTATCCTGCCAAAAAATTTGGATCTGTGAGCTAAACCTTCTCCAAAATCTGGAAATATGGGGTTACAAGCAACCTGCAGCCCCAGTGCTGTGCGAGTGCTTGGTTGAAGGATAGCTCATGGTAACAGTGCCACAGTAATGTGGATTTATGTCTCCAGTTTGAAAAGGTTTATGTTCAGCCAGCTCAGAGGTCCAGAAAGTGATAGGGCCCTTACCTTAACATCCTTGTCTGATTTTAGTTCTCTACCCAATTTAGAAATACAACACTGCAGAAGCAGTGGTGGGAATACTGGCAAGGACATGAAAATGGTGACCAATGTTCCTCCTTCCCACCATGCTACCTGGCTTTGCTCCAAGAAGGAAGAGATGACGAAAGTCTAGCTGCTTTTTATACACCAGTCTCCACTGTTGTCTACCAGCATGTCAGCTTTAAAAGTGCTGCTTCAATAACAGAATGGTTATAGAAAGGGTTCAGCATAGGCATGACTACAGAGATAGAGCAAGTTGTGGAAGAAAGACTAGGGTTCATTAAACCATCTTTGCCTACTTTTTTCAGACTGATACTATTTCTTTTGTAAAGAAGGATGTACAGAAAAGTCAAAATTAATTAATTTTAGGCTCTTTCCTTCCTGTGGTTTACATGTTTTAATTCAAGCAAGGACAAGCATAAGGCTTCTGAAGCATATCTCTGATTTCCTAAAACAGGAAGCCAAATTATCTCTATTGTGAAGACTTTATATTTTCTTAACGGATTGATTTTATCTATGAGTTTCTATCATCTAAATGAGACCTAGCATAACTCTTATATCTATTAGCCACTCTAAACAAGGCCGCTGTTCAATGTCATGTGACTAAATAATTTCCATATAGTGGTTTTCTATTTATTTACCATCTCCTAAAAGACATCTTGTTTATGTGTATCAGATTAGTTCTCAATCTGGTCTAAGTTAGCAATATCATGGGCTCCATATGTTTTATGACATTTTTGTTCAGTTAAGGATTTTTTTTTTCTTTACCCTTAAGATTAATTCAAGAGCTTCATATTCAGGAAACAGAAGAATACCATTTGAACTGGTAGATACCCTAGATTACAGTCATCAGTGGTCTGCTCAAACCAGTCCAATAGGCTTGAAGGCACAAGAGAGAGGAGCTGTCTGATTTTAGCAATGCGATACTATTACTCACATACAGAATACAGATCACAGGGCTAAGGAGAAGACAAACTATAGAGCATGGGGAGACAAGGGAAGAAAGACTTATCTAGGAAAAGAAGGAAAGTAGATGTGTACAGCCTTGGCTATACAAGAACTTATATTTGAAATTTATTCACTAAATTCCTTTAAGACATTTTCTACAAGGCCAGGTTGGATAGGGCTTTGAGCAATCTGACATGGCAGAAAGTGTCCTTGCCCACAGCAGGGCAGTTGAAATTCAATGATCTTTATTCATGTTGTTTCCAACCCAAACCATTTCATGATTCTTACCATGATCAAGAGTTACAAGCTAAATGTGGAAGAAGTACAAAACTGAACCTTGGTACAGATTCAGGTAGGAGCCAGAAATATGTTACTGAGCAAGGCCAAAAGGAGGAAGAAAAAGGATGCTATTCCTATATCTATAGGACTGTTTCCTCCTAGTTAAAAAGTACTTTTCAGACATTATTTCAGTGTTGGGCTCAATAAAGTTATATTTTCAGTACAAATGGCATAGTTGTTTTTAACTGCTTATCCATCACATTAACCATAATATTGAAAATAATTAGAACTGATTTTTAAAAAAACCCTAAACAATAATTTCTTTTCTGTTACTCTTAATTTACTTTTTTTTATTTTACTTAAAAGTTAAACGAGAATATTTATTTGCACATATAGTGTATCTCTGATTTTTTAAAGGTATGTGCTTATTTAAGGTAGGAAATCCTCCAGTTAGCCTAAATAATGTGATGCAAGTGGTTAAAGCTGTTAAGTATGGATGTTAGAATTGGTCTTGGTCAGCTTGAGAAACTGAAACTCAAGCATTAGTAAATCTCTCTTTTTGGCTTGAGTTTCAAAATATTTCCAAAAAATTGTGGGTTTTTTTAAGTATTCTAAAAAGCCAGAGAACCTGAATCAATGTCAAATTTCTAAATTGTCCTTCTTGAAAACGCCAGGGTTTTTGTATATGAACAAGAACTACTTGAGAGTCCTTTCAACCCTAAAGTCTGTGATAGATAAATTAAATCAAACCAGCTGATATCACTTAATGCAGAGAGTTCTTCATCAGAACTTAAGGAGATGCTGATTAGCCTTTAAACTAAAAGCTTGTAATTAGAAGATATATGGAGGCCATAAAATATTCTTGGAGCAAATCAAGAATTTTGGAGATTTTGGAGGCTTATGCTGTGTGGTGCTGCAGAATCAGTATAGGTAAAAAATAAAGTATTAGCAAAAAAAACCCCAAAAAACTTCATGGGCTAGAGACTTGACTTTCCTTCTTTGAAATTGAATAAACTTGACTTTACTTCTTTTACTACTTTTTGCAGAAGATAGTGCAGATATTAAACAGCAAAACTTCATTTAGAATAAATTTCCAAATTTGCTCTTCAACATCTTCAAAAACCTCTTATCATTTCTGATTTATGATGTAACTATCTTTCCCATCATGCCCATCACAATGTCTTTATGTTTCTCAGTTACTTTCAATCTCCCTTTATCTCTCACAAGAACTTAGAGAACATATTAAGAGATATCAATCTAATGTAGAACAGATGACAGGAATACTGAGAATGATTAAAGAAAAAAAGGGTGGTGGGAGACCGAAAGAAAAATTATTATTGAATTTCCTTCTCCTTAATTTTCTTTTCTCCCCCTTAATTTTCCTTTCATCTGATACACAGAAAGAAGTGGGGAAAATATTTTAGGTTAAACATTATTTTGTTTGGTCAATGTTTCTCTGTAGATTTCTTATTTGGAAAATGTAATTTACGGTATAAATATTTTTATAATCCGTATTGCATGTCATCTATAGAGTATTTTAAAGGTTATTTACTAAAATTAAAATTTCAATGTATTTTCTCCAGTAATCAACTATTTAATTCTGAAAAACATAAACCTGGAAATGAGAAGAGTAGCATATAAATTAAGTCTCAATTTGTAGACTTTCAGAACAGCTTTTCTGGAAATACTCTGAATATAGTGCCTTATATAAATGTAAAGTGACTTGATTTATAACTTAACCATCTATGTTATTTGCAATATCTTTTATTTCTTTGCTTCTATTTCTGTTCATTTCAACTACTGGAAAGAGATAGCCAAATACAAGAAAACTTCATAAATGACGTTCAATTCCTGTTGCTTCAGTTTGCCCTGGCCTTCTATCATAGGAAGATTACTTGCAGCTACTCAGAAACTCCTCAGTAAATAACTTACCATAGTATAAATTTTCCTTCATGTATGTTACTATGATAATAGGATGTACATTCAGAATAACTATAGGCATTTCCTGGAGGTGAAAATTCCCCTCTTCAGAAGGAGAAAAGTCACCCTCAGTGTTAATATAGCATAATAATAATAATAATAATANAATAAATAGTTTCTGAGGTATTCTTTTTCATTAAATAGTTCTGTGATTTATACAGACTTGAACTTTACCCTTGAGAAGCAGAATCAAACTCAAGCAACACTTGACTAAGGCAGAGTAAAAACTAATACTATCAACTTCAAATTATACTAGATGATTACAGAGCTTTCCTCTGACTTCATTCATGCTTTTTGTGCTCACACTGGACAAGGGTTGAGTCTGGTTGCTACCATACAGATGAGTCAAAGAAGAAATCAGCTAAAAGAAATGTTCAATTATGAGTGTGAAGTGGAACAGAGTTTGAAAATTTACCCACTCTGCCAGTGTTCAAAACAACATGTAGCTTCCTTGTCTTAATGAGAGTGGCAATATAGATCCTAAACTTTGCACAGTTTGCAAGACTGGAAATATTTGGAAGAGACCAAATTTTCTTTTTCATGATTTCCTTGCATTATTAGCACCAACCAAATTATCTAGCACTGAATTTGCATTTCTAACTCTTGCAACATTGCATACTGAATTAGGTAAACAATCAACATCATCAGGGTTTTCTTTTAAGAAGAGTGCAGTACTGAACCTCCATAATTGTTATATTTAAATTACTCACTCTTATCTGAATTTCCATTCCCATCATTTCAATTTGGTGGTTCATGGAAATCCTGCCAGGAGGAATCACAGAGATACAACTAATCACTGTGAGACACCAAAGTGATATTAAATATGTTGGAATATTTTCTGAGATGGGTCTTCCTAATAGGAGGTATTTGCTAAAAGCAAATATTGGTAAAAGTAAACACACTGATACGGAAGATGTTTATTTGTAGCATGGTCTCTTGCAGTTCCATTTCCTCATTTTGCTACTTGTTGGTTCAAGAAATAACCACAGACTCAACTGGTATTAATTTCCAGGTTATCTAAAGCAGATGGAAAAAATGAGAATGAAGAAGCAGCCATTATTTCCTACATGACGCCTGAGACAGCTTGGGATTTTTACAATGATTGTATCAATGTATAAACATAATAATTACTACAGAAGAAACCAGAGGACCATCCAATTTGACCTTCTGTCTTCAACAGAGCTGATGCCAGCCATCTCAAATGTAGACATAAATCTCCCTAATACACAAAATTGTGCAATGGTCTGTCATAGAGGAAATTATTCCTGACTCCAACTGTTGCTCAATTATGTCCTGAAGCATGCGGATTAATGGTTCTTGTGACTTCTGTCCCAGCATGAGTAATTGCAGATGCCATTATTATTCAGATTGATGGATAATTCTCCTCTGAACCTTCCTCAGTACTTTTCCTTCTACTAATTTGTGGCCTTAAATGGCAGAAGATATCACATCATTTTAGAAACACATCCCAGACATATCCTACCATGCACCAAAAAAGTAGATTCTATCTTGGTGTGAAACAAAATTTATCTGCAGAGAAATATCAACCAGGCTGATCAGTTATGCAATCATTTGGCTGCTGCGGGGTAGGAAGGCTTATAAAGAGATCTAGACAGGCTGGATAGATGGACTGAGACCAGTTGTATGAGATACAACAAGGTGAGGTGTCAAGTCCCTACACTTTGGCCACCAGGCCACCCCAGGAAGCACTACAAGCTGGGGAAAGTGTGGCTGGAAAGCTGCCTGGCAGAAAAGGACCTGGGGGTGATGGTCAACAGCAGATGAGCCAGTGTGTGCTCAGGTGACCAAGAAGGCCAGTGGCATCCTGGCTTGTATCGGGAAGAATGTGGCCAGCAGGACCAAGGCAGTGACTGTCCCTCTCTACTCTGCACTGTGAAGGCCTTGAGGGCTGAAGTAGGCCCAGAGAAGGGCAATGAAGCTGGTGAAACTTCTAGGGATTAACTCCCATGAGGAGCAGCTGAGGGAGCTGACATTGTTTAGTCTGGAGGAAAGGAGGCTAGGGGTGGGGGGACAATTTATCATTCGTGACAACTCCCTGAAAGGAGGGTACATCCAGAGGGGCATCAGTCTTTTCTCTCAGGCAACTAGTGACAGGATTAGTGGACACAGCCTAAAGCTGCAACAGGGAGGGTTCAGGTTGGACATCTGGAAAAATTTCTTCATGGAAAGGATTATTAAGCATTGGAATGGGCTGGCCAGGAAGATGGTGGAGTCATGATCTCTGGCGATATTTAAGAAATAGATGGACGTGGAATTTAATGCCATGGTCTGGTCTACAAGGTGATGATTGGTCAAAGGTGGGACTTGATGATCTTAGAGGTCTTTTTCCAGCCTAAATGATTCTGTGATTCTGTTGTGAGCCACCCTTGTCCCATTCCACGAAGGCTGAGGGGTTTAGATGGGAGAAGTGTGGGAGGAGACGTTGACCCAGTTTATCTTTTAAATCCTGTCTGGAAGTTGCATTAGACAACCATAGCCTGGCAGATGCTACGAGCAGGCTTAACCAGTCTGGGGAGCAGGCAGTTCCATGAATGCTGAGATGGTCTCCTCTACAACCTGCACCTCTGTTAGTAAGTCATTCCTAATCAGGATAGACAGTCCTCCCCTGAGAAAAGCATTCTGCTGCATGTTGCGTTTTGATTCCAAAGCTAGTTATTTGTAGAAAGGTATCCATTAATGAGATAATCATTAATGTTCGTCTAATGATTTTATCTAAAAATACCCTCACTGAAAGGAGAGGGAAAAAAACCCTAAAAAATTCCAGGGTGTCTTTGAGTTACAAAGGAATCTTTCAGCAAAGTTTTTACTAGGCCAATTTTTGCTAGGAGCCCGTGACTCCTGCCTTGAATAAGATTGTTTTGTTTTTAAATTGAAGCAAAATAAATAAGCAAAACTTTTCCAAGAGTCATTAAAATGATTAGAAGGATTAGCCAAGTAGGTGAACTACATGGTGAGGGTAGAAAGACTGAGATGTTTTTTATGCACAGACCAAAGAAATTAAGGAACTCTCTGTAAAGGCAACATTTCTCACTACCCATGAAATTACTGTTGCCACCTATTTTCCAACACATGATGCATCAGCAGGTTTCTGGCAGGTGCCTCAGGGAAACATTTTTGCATTCTCTACTTCTGTTAGGAGACTGTTTTTCAGACTGCCATTTGGGTTGTATTTGGCAGCCACGGTGATTCACTGGAAAATGAAACACATTTTTGATTGTATAGAATACACTCGGGTCTACACACAAGATGATTTGATCAGGAGAAAAATGGTAGAAAAGCAAGCCCAGATGCTCAGAGTCAATTCTGGAGGAGCCAGGCTTGGGTCCTAAAACAAACCAACAAATGAAAACTCCATATATATGTATATGTTACATCAGAGAAAGAGGAGACCTGGGGGAAAAAAATTATGTGCATAGAAAAATCACAATTGCTTTGAAAGTATCATAACCCACCTCTATTAGGACACAAAGAAGGAAGCAGCCATCTAAGAGCTGGTAGGCAAAACTGCCTTGTGTAAACACATGAAAATCTGCAGAAGAAATTGCAGAACAAATTAACTTGTTAATCATTACCCGAAAACTATAGTTGTAACATCTTCACTCAAAAGTGGATTTTTGCACAATCTTAATCCAAAAAATATGGAGAATAGGATGGATGTGTGGAAGCTGCTAGCAAAACCCTGGACATCCTTGAAATTAAATATAGGCGAATTTGGTCACAGATGCTGGGTGGAGAATGGGGTTTTTGGAAATAAGACACCAGTATTGGCTGTGTCTAGAAAACAAACAAGCAAACAAATCTAAATGGATTTTCAAAAAATATATTTATTTACATATTCTGTAAGTGATTTTCTGAGAATATTTAAACTTATGGTCTCCCATGTTCAAAACCTGAGCATTTTCTTTCTGTTCCTTCTAATGCCCATTCTGAGCCCATGTAGTTTGTAGGTGGTCTTAACTACATGGGTTAAGAAAGACTCTAGAGAAGGACAAATATAAAGATTCTAGTTTGCAAGCCATACCACTCTGATATGGGCTTAGCTAATTTACAAGTGACTTTAAAATCGGTCAAAAGGCTTCTGCCTGCTTCCTTGCAAAAATGATAGTGTGTGAGTAGGAACCTGCTCACACTTGTTCTACTGATTCTCAGTATAAGTGCTTTCTCTTCTCTTATTTGATATCTTTTCAGCACCTTTTGATTTTTTTATTTTTAGAAGCCCTCCTCAACTGCTATTGCCACCTTACAAAACTTAACCATGCCAAGAGCTCCCATCACTGCCTGCTCCATATACTAAGATATCCACAGCCACAAACATTATTCTTGCTTCCCTTTCCCTTAACAAGAGCCTTTTGGTAATACTTTGAACAGAGCAAGTAAGATAGAAATTGTCATTCATTTCTATTCCTTAAGCACACTTCAAAGAGACAGTACTCAGTTAAAATGCCCCCATATGTTGTATGGATGGGTAAGTTTCTTATAACCTGGGTTCTTTCTGATCTCATAAACTAAGGCTGTCTTCTGTCAGCAGAGTTTCAGAGAGTAACAATATTCCCCATCTGCTCAAGCTGGATACATACATCTGGATTTGACAATTCTTAGTACAGACCGAAGGACTAGGTCAAATTTGAGAGTTACATCAAGAGGTGGTAATGGCATGGAAAGGATTATTTGCTAGTAAGAGTTCAAAAATAGCATAATAGCTGAATATAAATTGCAGATTTTGACTTTCTAAATACTGTGTAAGTCCAGTGACAGTGGAGAAGCTCCAAGTATCAATAAATGTATTTTATATTTAAAAACTGTCTTAACCTGATTGTATTATTTTGACATGCAGGTAATGCAGCTATTGTCAATGGAATTTGTTTTGAGCATTTCTAATTTTTTTCAAATAGTGTTGGCTGTAGCAACCAGATACCACCTGGCTAAATTTCAATTACAGGTAGTCCATGAAGAAGATTATACTTGAAAGAGGGAAGGGAGGAGATACAATTTAGCACAATCCCAAAGTTTTTTCCCAAATAAGGATTATTTTTAAATTACAAATTTTAAGCTTTTTTAACAGGAAAATTGTTCTAATTAAGATTTGTTAATTTACTTAAACCAGCATATAATTATCTAGTTTATACAATAGATACACCGCATATTTCACTGTTGTAAAATGTGCACCTAGGTGTAGATAATGTTGCAGAAAATGGAAAGAGGTTAAAATTTGAGGTTTATAAAAGTAAATGAGAAAAGTAGTATAAAGCACTCTGAACTTTGTTGCTTACAGTATCTGTTAACTGTGAAGTATCATATGAGGTGTCACATAAATATATTGGCTTCTGTGTGCTCTCACTTTTGTGATGGCAAACTGTGGAGTCCTTGGCACAGCTGACATCTTCTAGAGCATCACTTTGATACTTAAATTCTTTCCTCAGTAATTCAGTAATGGTGGTCATGAATACATGGTAAATCACAGTTTGGGGACACACAAAATTGTAGATGTTCACAAGATGTTCTGCCTGTTCACAAGGGGCTCTGAGTTCATAGTACAAGGAAAGAAATCCTGGCAAGATGCTAAAATTTCATTTTCATGTCCCAGAACATGTTATTTTGAAAGATTTTCAGCAGTATTAGCTCCACCAAATCAATGTTCTGTACCTAATATAGTTCATTTAAGGGTTAAACCTGAAAACGTGCTCAGGCTGTTTTATTCTGTGCTTGAGAGAAATCATTCCAGAGATGGCCGAATAAAAGACCATACCCAAAACTGTGTAAGCCTCAAAAAGTTCATGCTGATCATTATGTCAGCAGCCAGCCACAGTCACATGGGAAATTTTATTAGGAAGTTTCATTTGCCTGCTCCTCTCCATGCTCCATCCACTTCTAGTATGATGTGGAAAAGAGGAGGGAAAAAATAACCCAGACACATACCCATCCTGGATATTCAGATGAAGGGAAATGTGAGAAAGCACAGCTTTCTGATTATCAGAAAGAAGGTTATGAAAATCAAGGTTTAAGGTATGGATATTCTTTTCAAAACATATTTGTGGGGGAAAAGGATTTAAAATCACTGGTCAACAAGTTATTGCTGAGGTTTACAAGTGGGACAAGGAGGCAATTTTATGAATAGGCAGAAAACATGCAGGAATTGCTCTGCAAGGCCACACAGTAAAAAACATAAATGTATGTGGGTAAACCAATGTCGAGCTTGTTTACACATGAATAAATCCTAATTAGAGAAATGGAAAAATGTCTGAATCTAAATTTAAAGTGGAGACTGTTCATGAGAGTCATGGGTGACTAAAAGTAATTAAGGCCATCACTTAACTAAACAGATGTAACAGATTAACCATGTGTTTCTATGTTTGATGTAGATTTTTTGTTTTGGATACACTGCAGTTTAAAATCCTTTAATACTGCCTGAGATACATTTGCCATTATTTTGATTTGGTGTATTTCTTGTTGCAAATGCATTTAGCGCTGGCTGACATTTAGTTTGTCTAAACAATTGAAAGTGTTTACAACAAAAAGTACTTGCTCAAGCAAGCTACAGTACAGAGAAATACATTCAAAATGTAAAACAAAAGATGTGCAGAAAAATAAAATGCATTTTAACGCTTACTTCTGCCTTGATTTTTGCTAGCGATGGATTTAGTTAAGATTGGAAAAAGGAAGCCCAGTTTCATCCAGCTCTACTCAAAAAAAAAAAAATTTCTTGTGAAATTATATTCTTTTTTTTTTTGTGTTGAGGGCTTTTATTTTTATTTCCAGCCTTGTAGAGCTCAGTTGTGCTAGGTTCCTAAGAGTAACTGTATTCCACCAATACTTCTCTGTAAAATGGAAGAAGATAAAATAGCTATTGTTTAATATGGTTTATTCTCCTGAGATTTCCATGAGATAACACGAAGTTGCAGATTGATATACCTGCTCAGGTAATTGCATTGAAGATGCAGCTCTATGAATAGGATTACATTTCACACATACAGTGAAATTGGAGCATTTATAACAAGGCTGAATTCTCCCCTATTACAGGAGACAGAAAGTTTATATAAGGTTTACTCCATTGGTTTTAATATTTTGTTGACCAATTTGCATGCATGTGCATGAGAGATGCCCTGAGGTATGTGCCTTATGTGTCTGTGGTTTCATACTTGCGGAGACAACGGCACACCTACCATACGGAGGGTTGGGAAAGAATAAGCTACAGATGAAGAATGTCATTCAAAATTGCCCAGAGTCTCATTTTAAGATGATGAGACTTAAATATTGTGTTGCAAATTTTCTGTATGCATCTAATGGAGGAAAAAATGAGTGAACTCAATTAGCTTAATAGAAAGTTATGACTTAGGATGCTCTCTGGCTCCAGTTTGGCCAGCCAAGTATATGATGCTCCTGATCTGAAACCTATGAGACTGGGGATGACTGTAATTCCCTACCTCTCCATTATTGTGTAGAAACTCCTGATAACCAACAACTGTGTTGAATTTGTCACAATGGGCCTCAAAATTTCTGAATTATGACCCTTTACCGTTGCTCCTCCAGAAACTGTATTTAGCAAGTCAGTGTCTGCCTTAGCATGTTTTTGGGTTTATTTATTTTAAAGAATGAACATGACTAACGTTTTAATCACTAAGTAAAATAAAATATCTTTTGCAGGTTATTATGATGAATGTGTTTCCTGCACACCGCTCTGGGAAGTTAATTGTATCTATAGCATTTGTTTGCCAGAGAGCCTCTCTCTAACCTCTGGTCACACAAGCTTTACCCTTCTAGAGTCCTCAAACCAGCAGTTTTTCGAAGGACAGACACCTGTGGTTTTCTTTGGACTGAAATATTCCTGTGAATCAAAAGAATTGACCACAACAATTAGGGGAAGGTACTCATGAAACCTAATACTAACCATCAGAGTTGAACTCAATGATCCTTGTGGGTCCCTTCCAACACAGGATGTTCTGAATCTATGATTCTATTCCTGGGAACCTTTTGTCATGTACATCACACCCTAAAGGCAGTAGCAGTTCCAGAGGACAGCTGACTACTTCAAACAACTCCCACAGGAGCCTTTCACCTTCTCCATGGACTGCTAAAACAGCTTAAGGAGGCAGGCTTCAGCTGCTGCTAGGTTTGTGTTTGTGCACTCATTTATCTCTCATACATATAGTCTGGAATTCAAAGAGTCATACCACAAATGATGTCAGCTAGCGCAGCTAGAAGAAAAGGCCCTTAAAGTACTAGGTCATCTTGTCTATCTTCTACTTGCGTGGGGTCGTTTCCCACACAATGCATGAATATGCCACCCATAAAGGCAGCTGGTAAGAGCAGCGACTGAGTCTGAATCACACAAACAAGCGGAGAGGGAAATTGTATAAACTTTGTAGTATAAGAAGAGGACATTTTCCCCAGGGTTTTAAGGACTTCAGTCTGATAGTTGCTAGAAGCTGTAAATCTTCCAAATGTTAGCTCAGTAACTGAGAATTTTCCTGGTGACATTGTAGCTTTATGCTGCCTCCTTCTGTGCTCACACCAGATGGAATATCTTCAAAGAAAGTACAGGTTAGGCATTCCTCATGCTTAGCAGAAAGTGAGCGAACTTGCAGTGACAAAACCAACCAGACTAGAGAGATGTTAGGTCTGGAACGACTTCTCTCCATTTTGCTGAGGTCAAGAATGCCTGCTTAAACAGCCTTACACTGCTCAAATAAGAAGCAATTGACACAAGGTATGATGCTGAAGGACAGACATCAGTAAAGTCAGAGTCCTGGAATCAAAGAAATCACTATTTAAGGCCACATCTAGGCTTTCAACTTACATATGACTGGTCAAATTAACCTCTGGAATTTTTCGTGATATTCAAGTCATTCAACGCCTATATACTGTCTTGGGGATCACCATCATAACTTTTTATTCTCTATCTTCTCTCTTTTTTTGGCTGTGTAAATGATTCCTTAAGCATTTATGGAGACACTCATTTTCATAGACTCCTTATTGTATTTGTCTCTGGACACTACATCCTGACAAAACTGACTGAAATCAGCAAGCAGATTTACAAGCTATGAAGCTATTCTCTGTGTTTAAAAGCTTTAAATGTGCTCTTATTTCTTCTCACTAGAAATTCAAGGCCAAAATTATTTTACATGCAAAATTTTCTAGATAAAAGTTCCAGTATTTGGACTTTCTGTAAGAAAATAAATACAAATTTCATTATTGATAGCTGCCTTTTTGTAATTTGCTAAATGAATGGTCAAAATTTAATATGATACAGTGAAGGACACCTTTTGACAACATCTGAGTCAGACAATGTAAATGTCAAGCCATTGGAATGTTAGAACTTCTACGTATTTTACATAGAAGATTCCCAACTACCAGGTTTGTCAAAAGCAGGAATGTCTAAAGCAAGCTTATCTACAAATTACAAAATGATGATACAAATATTGAGCAAATATTGAGTTAACAGCTTAAAAACAACTCAAATAACTGTTTATAATTTTATCCATCTTAGGTTTCAATATAGAAATCTGTTTGCATATTTTTTTTAAAAAACATTGGTTTTAAATAGATTGACATTCACAAACTCTTTAAAGATTCATAAACCTTCCCAGTCTTGCAATTTCACTTTCAGTTATAGTAGGCTCTCTTTTGCAAGATGGGTGGAAAACATTGGGACCAAGAAGAAAGAAAACATTTTTGTAAAATTGTTTACTCTTGACAAGCCAACATTCCTTGCCCTGTTGCAGCTGACACTAGGGAGCAAATGTAGTTTTTCTGCATTTAGTCTTTTTTGTCACTTCGATTGTAAGTTCTCTGCAGCATAATCTTTCTGTAGTGCTGTGAGATCCTTTCTGCTCTACAGGAACACACCATAACATTAGCAACGAATAAAATAGTCTTATCTTCTTTCCACATCTCACTTAAGAAGCAATTTAGTTTTGATTGATGTCCCAGATCATCTTGTGTCCAGCTCCATTCATGTCTGTAAAAATATTTACTTGCCCTCTAGAAAAGAATGACCCCTGATGTAGAAGAGTTGATTTCTGGGCCAAGCTGTGGTCAGCTGCCTCTCCCTTCTTAAATCCATGAGAATTGATCCTAACATTAGTTTCAGAGCACGAAGAAGTGGAAAGTTTTCTACAAATGACTGTGTGTGCCATGTGGTTTGAGCTTTTCATATAACACATTACAAATTCTGGTAAAGACCCATGGCCAAAAATATAATATTCCTTTTACTGTTCTATTCAACAGTTACCAACTTTTAGAAGATTATATACCATATTGCTAGAACTGTCCATTTCCATCCTGCATCTAAGATTGTTTTCTTTCCTTGCTAAGAATGGAATTAATATTGCTGAAGAGTCTTTACATATTATGAAATTAAGCTGTAAAGCCAAATGCCATTAAGTGTCCAGGAAACAGTCCTGCCTGTTTTCTGACCTTCTGGTCACGAA
Organism: Illadopsis cleaveri; assembly: GCA_013399915.1. NCBI lineage: Eukaryota > Metazoa > Chordata > Aves > Passeriformes > Timaliidae > Illadopsis > Illadopsis cleaveri. The sequence continues at coordinate 203,495 of VXBB01024984.1, forward strand.
ACTCTCATATTTGACTTCTACCCAAAAGCTGGAATTGAATGAACATTATTGTGTAATGTTTAGAAATTGATGTTTTAGACGCTAGTGGGAAAATACCAGCTATAGAAAAAGCTCTTGCAGGGGGTCCTTCCTCACGTGTCCTTGGGTGTTAACAAAAGGGAATCCGGGACTTATTATCATGTTGGAGAGGGAAATAGCAAAACATGATTTTGATTTTCTGGAAGAGAAGATCTGAACAGTAAACTATCCTCTGAAATATTAAAGGACTTTGAAAATAAAGGAACCCAAAGTATAAGCTCCATTGACTTCAGTGCAGTTTGGCCAAAGACTGCCATGAGACCAAAGGATACTTAAAGTGGTTAAATCCTGGTGTGTGCCTAATATCACTTTGCCAACAAAAGTAGAAGAGAAACCATTTTAAACTTACATGGAAAGCATGGGAAGATTGCCTTCTCAGTAATAATGATTCTGCAAATATATTATACTTTTATGTAAAATGTATTGTTTATGCTTTGCAATGTGATTTAAGTTAGGAGAAGTACAGAACAAGAATACTGTCCTTGTAATGCTTGTACATTGTTGAAAGAGCAATGGAATAATTTTTAAATTATTTGTTTCTTTTCTGCAAATTTCTATGTTTTATAAACCTTCTTCCATGTTAGAGAGCTTTGTTGGTCTCTGTACATTAGTACAACCAAGTGAAAAACATTCCTTTCAAATGGCGGTATATTGTCATCTGTTTCTAATTACTTCATCATGTGTTCATTTGTCTTTGCTTTTAACACATCTTTTTTACACATTTGTATTTGTTCATGAAAGAGATTTTTTAATTGCATAGGCATATATTTCACAACAGCTGAGGAGACTATGCTGAAAATCTCTTTGTAGGGGAGGCTGCTTGCTGTTAGCTAGCTCAGACTATTTATTTCTCGCTGAGCTATTAAGAAGCCCTTCAGTGAAATAACTTTTCAGCATGGTAGGATCACATTGGATGCAGATACCAATGGTGGGCTCCATTTCATGCAAAAGGGGCTTCTTGTTTCAGTTTTTTGTGTAGGATTCCCATAAAAGTTCAGGGAAGACATATGCACCTTATAAGGGCCACGTATTTTAGCTGCCCAACTTATGGTGAAACAAACTGTTCTTTAAAAAAGGCAAAGTCACTCCTTTGATGACAGGACATAAAATTGATTATATTAGAGCAGACTCCCAAATTTTGGGCTGTCAGAATAAGGAGGAATGGATCCTGCCTTATTTGTTTAAAATTAATTGTGATTTTTTGCCCTAATTTCCTAACACATTCAATGAGTGTTTCTGGATAAGGCCCTGTTAGTTGTGCTGTGGCTTAGCAACTAAAGACCTGAAATGGCTACCCCGAAAGCAGAGAAAATACTGAAAAGACAAGATTATGTTCCAATGTGCATCAGTGAGTACTGCAAAAGCATGGAAAAGAAAACTTAGGAAAGTAATGAAAGCTTAAACTCCTATGCTTAAATTATTGGCGTAGTAGAACTATGTTTTATCCCTGTAAGAAGCAAAGCTGCATGGGACAGACTCACATTGCTCTGAGGACAGGTGCCAAGAGCAAGTCTGTCCTTCTCAGTGAGCAGCTGACCCAGATAAACAATTACCAAATAGAAGGCTTACTTGTACACATATTTCTTTTTCCTTTATGGCACCTGCTCTCTTGGCCAAGCACTGCAGCCAAGCCAGCTCCTGCCCCAGATTTGGATGGAGCAGCTGTGGTTCCCAGCAGCCCAGGGTGGCGGAGAGCCCGGAGTGCTGCAGCCCGTGCTGGAAAGCTGTGCTGCCGGCGCTCCCTGAGTTCACGTTCTGGAATGCTCCCCTTGGAAGGAGCTGGGAAACTTGAAGGCATTCACTGTGCTGCTGGGAGGCCGTGAGCAGCAGAATAAACTTTCCTGTAAAAGGGGCCATTTGGATAAATTCATCTTGTTCCCCAGTAATTTTTGGAAAGTCCTGTACACCTGCACCACAGTGGATTTTCTGAATGTTAAGTAAAGACTTTCTATTTCATACAGACATATGAAAAATGTATAAATATATATTTAAGAAGTATTTTTTCTAAAAGCACTTGCACTTTGAATGTATAGATGGCCAGACCTCAAAAAATGATTTAGGTGTTTTTTTTAAAAACAAGCCAAACACTTGTAAGGCATCTGTTTTTGGTGAGAACACACTGATGGTTTTGTAGAATATTTATATATATATTGCTGCTTACAGATTTTTTAAAAGAAAACATTTATATCGTGGTTTCTGAATCAAACAACACTAAGTATGTAAATAATGAAAGACTGGACACTTCTTTTTTAGTTGTTTTCTTTAGGTTAATTTTTTCAGGATCTGGACTTAAAGATACCTTGAATGGGTTCATATGTAGTTAGGTGCCTTCAGACATGAAAAAAGGCTCATTTGTTTGAGAGAGATTTCATACACTTTGATTGACATTGAATTTTAGGCCTGAATTTCTTTAATGTAAGCATAACTTAGAAGTATTTCGGCTGAGTGTGGGACAAATGGAACAGATGAACTGTAAAGAGCATAAGAATAATTAAGCCTTTTTCATCTGAATGAGTTGTGTACATTTTTTTATAAAGTTCACAGCCATGTGAAATTCCTTTCTTTCTGTAGCAACTGGTTTGGAGGACAAAAGAGACACAGGAGGGATTACTTGCCTCTTTCAAGATGGGTGTGTTTTGAGTTGTCTTCATAATCCTCAATTTGTCCCAGATTTGTCAAGAAGATTTTCCAAGTTTTACTGATCCTTGAAATGAGCTCAGGCTGAACTTCTAAAGTATAGATTGACTGTCAAGTTAATCCTATCTCTGAGCTCCACAGAAAGTTTACTGTTTTTTTCCAAGCCATGGAAAACTCATGGTTATGGTTGAGTATTGCTTTGAGTTTCAGGGTTTGTATGAGCCCAGAAACTCTAAGTTAAACTCAGCACGTGTGAACCCTCAGTAACTGAATCAAAAACAGAACAATACCACAGCCCCCACAAAAAAAAAGGGAAAAAAATAAATTGAACTCTGGGGACGTGAAACTGCCAAAGTTCTCAGAACTTCAGTATATGAAAAAGAATGTTATTGCAGCATGAGAAAATTTATTGTCAATAGAATTAACATTATTTTTAAAAGTGTTGAACTCTCACACTGCTTTTGGAAAAGATGTGATAACTTCCTAGCTTTAATTCTTTACTCACAAACTATTAAAATATTTAAACTCAAAAAAAAAAAGACAAAAATGTATATTTTTTCTGTCTAATCGATAGAGAATCTAAATAATGTAACTAACAGCACATAAAGACATGAAAAAGTTAAAAACATGTCATGCTTGGATACATTAAGATGCTGTATTACCTAGAAACATCTCAGCTTACTTTCTGTTATAATCGGTTTGATATATAGAACTGAGCCTTTTTCAGCCCCAATACCAATCCCTGAATTGCTACCTGAAGTGATACTATAGTCACTTTGATATCTGCATTCCTTTTTACAGGAGAGTGCAGATGAAAATTTAAACCTTATGAGTGGCTTGGTCTCTTGGGATAGTTGAGCGGTTTCTCAGACTTTTTTCAGTATTTTGTACGGTTTTCATCTTCAGCTCTGAATTCAGCTTAATGAAAATTGCCATCCTCTAGTCATGGTTTAAAAGATGGCAAGTTCCTTTCAATGTGTGAACAGGGCAGTGCATTTCTGCTTGAATTAGTCCATTTGGATATCAATACAATTACAGTTTACAGCTCCTTTCTTCAGTTTTCTTATCCCTGAGAATAGAAACAGTTATAAAAATTTGTAATAACCGAATTTCAAGGGAAAGCAGATGACCATTCTATCTGTAAGGGGGTGAAAAGAGTCATCAAGGAAAAATTACAGTCATCTTTCTGAAATACTGTTACTTGCATGAGACAAGCATGATTCAGATGACCTGCAAACATTTCTGAGAGAGACTATGTGCACCTTCCTGTGAGGTGGCTCAAATCCCACAGCTTTTCTTCGCTTAGCAACTTGTTTGTTGCACGGTTACCATTTGCAGTATACAAAACCAAATAGATCAAACCACTGGGGAGGTGTTGGCAAATACTTTCATCAGTAACAGATGCTTAAATGATCATTACTTGCATCCAGATCTTTCAGTCTGTCCTCCACCCCAGCTGAATTTGATGGGAATTTTGCCTGCGTCATTCAAAATACTGTTCGAAAGAGAGTTGCGCCTCTTAATTTTCCTAACATGCTCACTATGGAAAGAACCTCTCATATAAAAAAGACCCCAGAAATTTCTGTGTCATTAAAAAAGTTGTTGTATGTGATGCAACAGAATTCTTCTGTGGAACTGAACAGCATGCAGTAAATTTTGGGAGTAATACTCTCCATATTTTCAGAAAAGAAATAAACATTTAACAAAAATTAGCAACATCTCTTTTTGTTTTGAAAACACATTAATCATTTGCCATCCTTCAGGTAATACTCAGCATCTCTCCAGACAGGCACAATGTTCTCACTCTTCTTTATGGCACAGAGTAGGGCATATAGGACAAACATGAGTGGTGATGGGATTCCACTGTCTCAACTTACACTGACCACATAGGCTTCTAGTCAAAGCCAGTTTGTTGCACTCCTAAGATGAAAGAGGGAGGTAGACATCTACTAAAGGTGACTTTTAGACTTTCTTATATTTAAAGGGCTGGTCCTGACAAAATGCCTCTTTGTGTCTCTGTCATAAAGCGAGCCTAGTTGACTAGCTTGGGACAAATATTTCAAATTCAGCTAATTAATCTCATCCTGTCAGCCTAAAAATGGAAGAGGCTGAGACACCTTTCTTCCCAGTTCTGAGACACCTACTGGAAGCCACCCCACTGTTGATTTGCTTGTTCCTCTTGCCAGTGCTCTGCAGTATCTCTGATGCCTCAAAGCACTCAGGCAGAAAGAGCCTCCACCATAACCACATCATCTTGCTGTTAGCCGCCATATGTACCCAAAGGGAGCACTGATGGTTTAGCCAATAGGCACCTATTCACAGACCTTTCCCACATTTTATGTCTCCACCAATAAAGCCTGACTGAAATACCTCCAACAGCTTGTGACAGCTCAGTTTTGATTTAGTGTGTTGCTTAGTTTGCAGTTTGAAATTTACTGCATCCGAAGTTTTCAGATTTTCAGATTTTCAGGTCAGAGGTTTTGCTTTGTTATCCTCAAAATCAAACTCATCTTAATAGTAGCAGTATTAGGACTCCCTCCCTACTTCTCTCTTAAAATTTGCCTTATGTCCCTTTGGCTCTCATGACTGGAACAGTATCCCTGCCACTTGCAGCAGCAGCAGTCCCATTCCACTGCTCTCTTATTAGGGAATAAGCTGTGGACAATGACTTTGACAACTGCTTGCTTGTGTGCCCATGCATCACTACAAGGCCAGACATACAATTTCATAGGTGTGCATTTTATGAATGTCATATGTGCAATGCAAATCAGTTTAGGCTTTCTAATTTATTTAGAGAATGAAAAATTCCTCTTTAGAAGTCAAGCACAGCCTCTTATCTGTCTACTACAGGCTACATTGTCTTTTAAATGACAACCTGATGAGACAAAATATGTTTTAACACCTCCCTCTTACATTTTCAAATCTAATTCATCTTCACATTTAACACATTATATATAATTCCATGTATTTCTCCGCAAAGTTTATACAAGAGATTTATAAATTGTGTCACCTTTTATAATTCTGTCTCCTTTTCTCATGTATGTTTACTTTTCTGTAATTATGGAGATATTCCATATGGAAACAAATTTTCACTCCCACTTGGTGAAAAATATCACAGGTAAACTTTGTACGAAATATTAGGCATACACACCATGGGCTCTTTTTTTTTTTTTCCTTTTTTTTCCAGAGGGGGAAAAAGGCTAAGAGGGCCCTTTCCAAAGATACAGAACATTAACATCGTTCCTCAAAGTCTTATTTTTCATAACAATATTTCCCTTTAAACATATACATGACCTAAAGATGGTTAAATAGCTAATGATATATTTATATATACATAAGATGAAAAAATTACCTTTTCTTTCCTGGTAAATCAAATAAATCTATGGAAAATTTTATATGAAAAGGTTCGTAAACCAGTGGAACAGTGCTCACTGAAGCAAAAAAGACAGACAAAAAACAGAGAAAAAGCTAATTAAAAGATGTCCCTTTGAATATTTTGGGAAAAATAAGTTACATTTTTTGTATTTGAGCAAAAGTAGTGTTTTGATTTTTCTGTACATGTAATTAAAAAATTAAAATGAGTAACTTGCATTACCAAAGTTTTTCAAATTAATATACATGGGCAGTGTTAAGGCTGCTCTGAGTAAAGATACTTGAAAAGTGCCAGATGGACAAAGCTTAGAGTAACAAATTATGACTGCATTGCATATGGCATTTTCAATTGTATACTGTTTAATTCTCCTCTTGGTGTAAAGTACACATTCAACAATAAAGTAATGCTAAAGTTTTTTTGCCCTGAGAAAAAATCGATTTTATTGGAACATTTTTTTGTCATGAAGTTCAATTACCATCATTGAAAATCCCCAAGGATTTCAAAATCAGAAAAAATAGTTCCCTTTTTTTAAAAAAAAATGTTATTAATTTGGAATCTGGTGGATTTTTCCAGCCAATATAATTTCTTTACTGTTTAAAAAGACATGTCAACGGAAGTAGTATTCCATGATGCTGACATGTGGCAACAAAGCATAGCTGTTGAAATCTTTTATTTCAGTTTTACATTCTGTGCTTTGATTATATTTAATCCATTTGCATTTTAAAACAGGTGATATATGAGTGGAAAGAGTCTTCAAAAGAGCAAAACCTCCCACTGAGTGGGAAAGATTCCAGCTTTCGTTAACTGTACAGCCAAACGTTGGTGTGACACACCACGTTAACTCCAAATTAATTAAGAATTTGATGTAGGATATTATAAAATTACTGGTCATAATTCTGTAGTCAAGGCTGAGTGTTATATTTATATATTCTATAGACTCACAGTCTTAAAACTCATTAAAATCTGAAAAGAAAACATTGGGGACAGGAAAATATATTTTACAAACATCCCTTAAATAAATACAGACTGCTTAAGCTAATACAGGTAATAAGCTAATAACATTTTACAGTGTTAAGATCATCCTGTGGCTGAGGTAAGTAGAGGTGGTCTAGGGATGTTCTGTACTCTCTTGAGCTCCTCTGCAGACCTGAAGTCCTGTAAATCATGCCAGTGTGGGTACTAATATCTTATAACAGCAGATTTTGGCGCACAGTGTAGTGTTCTCAGGATTCCATACAATGACTAAAGTACATAGGGAGATAATAGGGCCACCAAAGCAGGGATAAGTGAGTGAATCCTCACTGGACTGGGTTCCTTGCGTTGCCTCTCTGCAATAGCAGGGCAAAAAAGCAACCATGCCTGAGGGAAGGATGACCAAGAGTGCAGTATGCAGCAATCAAAACATCTCAATTCAGTCAAGAAAGATTTTTGGTGGCCTGCCCTTAGCCCATGCATGGCCTCATCTGTGGGAGCTGTTCCTTCCATGGTGGTTAACAAAACCTTGGTTCCTGACACTGACTGCTAGTAGTGGCTTAGTCCTCATGTGGGTTGAAAGCCATCCTGTACCTGAGCTAAACACAAATCAAACAGAAAACCAGTCCTCAAGCATTTAGTTTATAGTATAGTGCAAGAAGTAGATTTGGAATATAAACTTAAACATTAGGTTGTGATAATGGAGCGATGGGTTGACTTTATGGAGTAAGTTCTAATGATAACTGTCCAATAGCCAGAAGTCAAATGTGGGCAATTATGCTGCACATAAAAATAATTATTAATATACATGTTAATTAACTTTTATGCATACATACATTAAAGAATATAGAAAGAAACACAAACATACTTTTTATGCAATTCCCTACTCCTGTAAGGTTTTAATGTATTTTGCAGTTCTCCAATATTTTGTTGTTTTCTCAGAACTTTTCAGCAACCAGATTTTTACCTTCCAGGTATAAATAACTACAGGGGGAAGGAGATAGGTGTTTAAAAGAATTCAGAGTTGAAACTCTTCAAACTAGATGGTGTCTCTGATGAGAAAGAAACCTTTGTTTGCTTTATGTCTTTATCCTGAAAGAGATCAGAAAGCTGTTGAGAGTTGTAAAAGTATGTATACATAAGGTTATTCCATTTGATTTAGCATTTGACAGGGTGTATGGACATTTTAAATCCCTCTATATACTTTGAACTTCTAACTGAAAGTCTTCTCTTTGTTATGTAGTTCTTTAGCTTACATTAAAGAATTCAATGGATTCAGTAATGTGGAATAATGCTTTGACTTTTTCTAATCACAGTGTGCCCAGACACCAGTCCTAACCTGAAAAAAGGAAATAGCTCAAAGTAAATGCAAGTTCATGATGATTGGAAAATAGGTCATATAAGCAATTTCCTGCCTGAGTTTTCTGGAATCTGACATGCCAAATTAAATGAAATATTCAGAGTTTGTCAAAAGTGACACATAAGTCCTTGTCACATATGTAATATCAATATTTTAAGATACAAGTTGACAGAATATATGATAATACCTCCATAACAAATTCTCCTGGTATATGATAATATCTCAATAACAAATACTACTGATCTGAATGCTCTAGCCAATTGAAGATTCATGGCTGGATCAGAATTACACGGCTTGGATGGTGAAGTAATTTTGCTGTGTATCTCTGAGAAAGCAATTTGTTTTGACTTAGTAGATCAGTTTTCTGTTTGAAAGAAGCAACTTTTTCACAGCCCATTTTTTCTTTTCAAAAAATACTGAATATTGTCTCATATGATTTGGCCAAGTCATAATGTATGCTTTTCACTTCAAAAGAATACTTCAGATATCAGTGGTATACAGTCAAACACACTTCCTTTTCATTGCTGTAAATCCATATTTTCATGCCTTGGTAGTTAGCTTCAATTTCTCCCACGAGTTTCTATGGAGAAAGTTTCTCAGTTTTCTTCAGACAAGAAGAATTTGCTCACCCCTGTCTGTCAGTAACAAACAGGACTTTCTGTATCTTGTATCTTGTATCTTGTATCTTGTATCTTGTACCTTGTATCTTGTACCTTGTACCTTGTACCTTGTATCTTGTCTCTTGTATGTATTTCTGTATGTTGAAATGAATTTCTTTCTTAGGCATTGTCCTTGTTTTGATCAGTACAATGCTTAATGGACCAAAAAACTCAAAGAAAATGTGTACTGTGAGGGCTGCTGTGTTACGAACAAGACAACACTGATCACAGCCTGCATCACATTCTGAGGAAGAATTAGCACCCCAAAATAGGTAAGAGGTATGTGGCAGAACTGGAAGGAAATTATCCATGAGGATTAGCCATCAGATGATGTTCTCTTTGACAGGTTAGTAGCTCATGGATGGGTGGGCAGGCAGGCATGCAGGCATGCACGTACATATAAATCTGCAAGCCACAAAACAGCATCCAGGGCTCAGGACCTGTCACTGTCCTAATAGAAACATTTTAAATTGTGGTCTGGGAAATGATTACATCCCTCCTGAGGATCAATGTCCTCTGCCATAACTGGGTTGGTGCTATGCAGGCGCTCTGGTGAAGGACACTTGACTCATTATTAAACTGAGAAAATGCCTTCCCTTTGCACCCTCCCTGCCTCTTCTGAAGCTCTCAAATCCTTTCATGGAAAGGGTAAAATTAGCTGTCATTGCATCTGACAGGTTTTTCTTAGCCCTGTAAACATGCATGCAGGCAAGAACTCTTCTAAACAAGCAGAGAGCTCCTCTGTATCTCTGTCCTTTCCTATATGGGACTAGAGACAAACTAAACAGCATCCTTTACTCCTCTCTAGTGTCAGACTTACAGGATAAATGCCTCCATTTTAGATCAGTCTTGAAGAGTGAGGGTCAGACCAAATCAGCCACAGATTCATTCCTTGAGTTCTTTGGCAGCATTTGATGGTACTTTGAAGGGTGCTTCTGCAGAGAGCTGCTGATTTTGCTGACTTGGCCTTTATTTTTCATGTCAGCCACCACTCAGGTATCAGTGTGACTAAACCATCTCCAACCTTTGGGAAAAAGTATGAGTTATGAAATCTCTTCAAGTCACATCCTGACTGTGTGCCTTTGTTCACTGTATGCAAGACAGCTTTGATATTCTCCTGCTCCTTCATTTTTTTAATAGCCATGATCTATTCCTCCAGGGAGTTCAGGAGAAAGAAAAACCTAGCAGGAAGCAGGATTGCAAGGGTCACAAGAAGTGGTTTAATGGGAATTGAGAAGATGGTCTACATGTGAAGATGTGAACTCCAGAAATCTGAACGTGACAAAGATTTAGTAGTAGCACCATCCAGCCTACATTTTTCATGTTATGTATTGTTTATCATCTGCAAGATAAAAGCCAGATGGAAACAACAGGTTATAGAAGAATGTGTGCTGTGTTACTCAGAAATCCTTACCAACCCTGCACTCTCCCACTGCCTGGCCAGTCCTGGTCAGCCATGGTGCATTGGGCTGTACAGAAACCCACCATGTGCCATGGTGCCATCATGTAGTTATGATGTGTTTGCACAGCTCCAGAAAAACTTTGAAGAGTGGAAAAGAAGTAAAGAAGTGAAGAATTAAAGTAGCAAAGAAGTAAAGAAATGAAGTAAGGTAAAAGTAAGTAAGTAAGTAAAGAAATGAATTTTGGTGGTAGTTTTCTGTAATGATGGAAATTTCTGAAAACTCGATGTAGATTTGATTGGTAGTGCTGAATTCTTGTATATCTGAATTATGAATGAAAAAAATAAGGAATATTTGGATTATTTTTCATTCTATATCTTACTGTCTTTTCTTCCTTAAAGTCATTGAGGCGGGGCTCTGTCCCCCTTTTTCTATAGAGTGGTTAGTCCAGGTTGTTTCCATGGTTGAGTTAGTAGTGTAAGTAACTACAACTGTCTAAATTTAGACTGGAGCTATGTGCAGGACAGGCTATCTTCCCTGATTTTACTCTCTGAGTTTAACTAATTAAATATATTGTCAGTATGTTATTTCCACCCTTCTAGAAGAGGAGCAAATAGAACATTTTTTTTTCTCTCCCTGACAGGTTCCAAGAACTTGATGTACCTCTTTTAACAGTATATTTGCTTTGTAAGTATTGACAACCATTTCACAGCCTTTATCCTGTGCCTAACTTGATGCTGATTCAAGTAACTTAAAAGTGAAGCTTTACTGCTTTTCACTTCTGTTGAGGAAAACTTGGAGAGCTATGCCGAGGAATACCAAGCAGTAAAGTTCGTTCATGGCTGCAGTTTTAGTCTGCCCATTGTATGAGTCTTGCCTCTAAAAGATAGATTTAGAAGAAAATAAATTCTTTCCTTGACTATAAAGGACCTTCTATAGTCAACAAAAAACAATGTGATTTAAAATGTCTGGGTTTTGCTTTGATTCTTGTGCACTGAATGCACTGTGAAAAAATAGTGATTATGTGATCAAACATGCACAATACAATGGGCAACATCAGAATTAGGAGTAACAGAATATGTATGGTCTGCAGACATTAATTCTCAGGGTTTTTTTCTCTCTGTTGTTGAGGTTTTCTTGGGAGGGGTGGAGGTTGTTGGTTTGGTTTGTTTTTTTTATTGGTTGGTTGGTTGGTGGGTTGGTTGGTTGGTTTAGTAAGGCCTCAAGGACAAACTTAGAACAGAAAAATTCAAAAAGCCCCCACAAAACAGCAAACATTTTGTTTTATTCTTGAAAGGCAGGCAGCCGTGCACCTCAAATAATCTGAGCCAGAGTAATTCTTGAGGTCAATTAGTAAATTGCCTGTATAGTTCAAAAGGTGATGTGCAGAGGATATAGCAGTATTTTACCATTCAGGAGGGATTATCTAGTAAAAATTGAGAGTCCCAGAGGGTTTCCATGTATCACTGGAGGAATTCTGTCTGTGGTAAAGTAGAGCTGTTAATCATTAAATCAGTTTCTCTCAAAAGATTATTTTTCTCCTAATAATACTTTCCTGTTTATTTTTTGGATTTGATAGTGCTTTTTCAACTAACCTGCTTTCCACAGGAATGTCATTAATTTTTCCAGAGACAAAAAAGTCTGTCTCTGACCAGTAGGGACTACTGGAGTGACAGAAAACAGACGAGAAGTAATAGCAGAAACAAAATGTCAGCTTGAGCTTGTCACTGATCTTTGTGTCCTAAGGATCTTGTTTGGAAAGCTGGGCTGCTGTTCAAGTGTTTGTTCGACCTCAGATAGTGAGACTCTCCTAAGTGAGCCTTACAGAAGGGTAAATTTGGAGCTCTTTTATGTTCATTTGATTTGGGCATTATGGCATCCTAACCACTCTCTATGGTGTCTCCAGTAGTTGCTGGTGAGACCTCCTTCCAAGGAAAAATCCAGTAGTAAAAGAAAGACGCAAGTCAGCTCCTGCTGTGCTAGGCTGGTCTTACTTGGGTTCCAGGTACAAGAAACTAATTTTCAGACTCAAAAGGCCTGAGGTTCAGCATATTAAAAATTCAGGTCAGTCACTCCCCAGGGAGGGGAGCCACTCCTGAATTACCTTCCCTACACCAGGGCCTCTCTTCTTCTCTTTCTGGCAATTCCAACTCTCCAGTGTGAGTGAGGCATGAGAATTTCAAGTCAGGGCTGAGGAGTGTTCCTGGTACTAACACCCCATTCCTTGCCTGAATCCTGCTAGCAATGAACTGTCTGAGATAAACCCTTTCCTCTGCCCTGAGACTGCAAACCCAAATAGGCATAGGGAAGCAATCACAGCAAAGGAAACATTCATCATACTGAGGCTTTTCTGCCAATTTGAGTTCAAATGGGCTAGAACCAGTCCCAGCAGACTCATTGCTTCTCCCCTCTGAATTCTTTTTTGAAAGTAAAATTAGGTCTACTGCAGTCTGAGTCAAATTGTATGACAACTTCCATATCAAAGTACTCTTGGATCATTTTGCTTAGATAACATGTTTATGAAGGCTAGCAATGAATCAGCTAAGCATTTAACCTGCTGGAACATACCTGCTGCAGGACTGGAGCACTCAATAAAAGTATGGATTAGGCATGTAGGATCTGCAGGTTGAACTCTGTGAGTTCAAGTTGTTTTTGTCTTGGATCTACTGTAATGGGATTAGAATTGACTAAAATATTGAAAGTTGATCCATTTTATCTCAGGTTATGAAAGGTTTTTTGTTTTCTCACCTTTTTAACTTATCTTGTTGAATACCAAGTATAACAGGAACAATCGAGTTACTATTATAGTAACTAGTTACTACTATGTTTTAAATTGTGTTCTTCTGTTCTCCTTTCTCTTTGAAACATTTTCTCTTCATAGACAATAAAAACATACTGAAAGAGAAGATGAGAACTAGATATTTGCTACACTGTAAATTTAAAAAAACTGAAAGTGATGGGGATAAAAAAAGAAAGAAAAGTTAAAATGTACTCAATGCATTTAAAGGAAAAAATTTAAAAACATGTAAAAGAGCTAAATATATTTTAAAATTAATTCCATTTAACNCTTGTCACATTTCTGAAGGAAAGTTTTTGGACTGTGGTGCATCTGATCCCTCAAGACGAAGCAGTTTTGAGTAAGAGCTAACATAGAAGTATTCGGGAGCAATAGACAAAGGCAGAGGACAAATGAATATTCCCAAGTCCCTCATAGAGAGGGAAATGGATGTCAGGGAGTCAATCATCAGTTTAGGCCAAGCTGACTGATTCTTAATTAGGTGATAGCTGAAAGAAAGTCCTGCTCTACTTTGCTTTTTGTGAGATTCCACATGGATACTGTGTCCAGCTCTGGGGCCCCAGAAACACAAGAAAGACAATTGACTTGTTAGAATGAATCCAGAGGAGGGCTACAAAGTTGATCACAGGGCAGGAATGCCTCTTCCATGAAGACAGTCTGAGAGAGCAGGAGTGCAGCCTGGAGAAGAGAAGGCTCTGGGAACACCATATAGCAGCGTGCTAGTCCTAAAGAGACAAGAATGCTGGAGAGGGACTTTTGGGAAGGGCATACAGTGCTAGGACAAGGGGCAATGGGCTTAAGATGAAGGAGAGTAGTTTAGGTGAGATTTTAGGAAGAAACTTTTTACTGTGAGTGTGATGAAATACTGGCACAGTTTTCCCAGAGAAGTTGTTGTGCATGCCTTATCCCTGCAGGTGCTGAAGACCAGGTTGGATGTGTCTCTGAGTAACTGGTCAAGTGGAAGGTTCCCTGCCCATAACAGCAAGTTTGGAACTAGAAGACTTTTAAGTAAGGTCTCTTTGCACTGAAACCATTCTATGATTTTATGAACATCTCAAGACTCAATCTGATTTCAGTGAAAGAGAACATGGTGTCTGGAGGAAGCTCAGAACAACCAGCAGAAAAGGAGATCTTCATCAAAAAAGACTTTGCAGATCTCAGGGGGTCTCATAGGAAGCATTAAAATTTACTGTACTTTTATGTGGGGAAGTATTGTGGTTACATAACTGGACAGTTAAAAATGTTCAGTATCTATGTGTATGCAAAGCTGGTCCAAAAGCAGAACATCGCTTGTTCTGCAATTTTTTGTGCAAGCCACTGAAATAGTAGTTTCTTAGAGAAAATTTGATAAAACAAGCTAAGTCTTGTAGGCTAAACTCTTCTCAGTTACACAGGCAAGCTGTAAATGCCTCAAAAAATCTGAATCAATGTCAGCCTAATTTTGGAAAGAGTAGCATGAAACAAGATTTTCACAGAATCCCAACACAAGAGCCCAAGAGGATTTTCTTTAGGTGGAATAACTCACAGTTGATGAAATAAATTTATTTTCTTATCTGACAAGCTCTGGCAAACTAGCCATGCCACACACCAGCAAAACTCCTGGTGCAGCTGCTACTGACATCAGAGAGTTGGAATGTGTCTGCAGCCCATCCACTGGGAAGAGTTACCAGTCATTCTCTGAAAGCAGACGAGGTGTGAGAAACTACTGCACATCTAATGAGGCCACTTCTATCTTTGTTAAATATACTGTTTATGCTGAAGATGTTTTATGATCATTTAAAGTCAAACCAGAGTGTGAACTCACCTGACATGAGAAAGAACAGCTGGGAGAGAAGACTTCCATCTCAGCAGTTGTTTTCTCCTTAATATCTTCATTCTGGGAATTTTAAATGCATTTGTTTATTTACATTAGTCCTACTTCCTCGTCTAAAGTTTGTTTTAAAGTTTTAAGTCAATAACTCTGTCTTGAATAAAAACTGAAGAGTAAATAGGTAGCTAGAGACATCAGGCCCCAAACACCTCTCCAGCTCTGAAGAGCCAAGAGGCATATCTAGCATCACTTCACACTCTTCTGACACCACTTATCAATAGCAAAACACTGCGACAAATTTCAGTCAGCTTCACAACACTCCTTTTCCACTGAAGAGCTTAATGTATGTTCTGCAGAAGGAAGAATTGCAGCAGAGCCCAGCGGAAAAATGTGACACACTTACACTGCAAGAGAGCACAGGATAGAGAATTAGATATTGTCCACCTAGCCACTGTGAGCCAACCCCTAGCTTGAGGATTGCTGAAATCATCCTTCTTGACAGCAGTTTCTTCTAAATGCATTCAAAGCTTTGCAAGGACCCAGTGAGCGGGTGAGGACTGTCTCTGAACCTGTGTCACCGCAGGTCACCTGCATCACAAATGTGGCATCACAAATTCTTCTGTATCAACACACTCTAACTCTTTCCCTCTTCAAGTACTAGTACTAATTTTCTCAAAGACGTAGCTAGAGCCTTAGATATAGCAACACAAAAGTCATAAGCTGCAATTGTTTATGGGTTTCATACTGATCTGTACTTATACTTACCTTTTCCAGAAAAGAAAGTAGTAAAGGTTTCCACTCAAATACTTATATTTAAGTCCTGATCTGAACCTCACTTTGATAAACTTGCAAATGTATCACAGTAAAATGGCATCATTTCATAGAAGGTTATATCTAATTGCTGAAATAAACAGACTCTCAGGCCTAGTCATAATTTTATCTGAGACCTTATTCTTCATTCTTTTCACTTCAAACTCAAATGAGTCAATTTGTTTGCAGAGAAGGTCAAGCAAACCTCTTCGGCTTGCTCTCAGAAATGTATAACTGTTGTTGAATACAGCTGAGAACAGCCACTTAACTGATTATCTGAACACTCCTGCTATGCATCCAACATAATTTCTGGGTTTAATGTGTTGTTTGGATCTTTAAGTGCTGCAAAGAGCAGATATAGCCAAGGTAGTCTAGGGAGCTCCCAGCTCTGTAGTACACTTGTAGGTACAGCTGCAAGCTGTTAAGCAGCTTAGCTAAATTCTAGGAAAGGCACAGCCTCTCTAATGACCCTTCAGTTATAAATCTCAGAACTCAGAGTGATGCTGTTCTTTCTACATCCATATGGTCTGTGTATCAAGATTTCTTGGAAGAGGTCCTTAACCCACCAGGAAGGTACCCTTCCTCTGGATGTTTTCTACATGAGTACTCAGACAGCTAAAGATTCCATGCTGCAGTGATAGCACCATGCAGAACTGCTTGTGATGTTGTTAATTATGTGAATGGTGTTGGAAAATTATTTGTTCTGAAAGGGATGTGCGATATGTGCTGTAAAACCCAGAAGCTCAGCTGCAGATTTCTCAATAATTATTAATATTTGAACTGAGCTGTAGAGCCAGTGTGACTTCAGGGTCCGACGATTATGAAGGAAGTTATGAACCTTTGGACAGGGGAGTTCATTTTGCTTTTTTTCTTTCTTTAGACCCCTCTGAAGACTGCATAAACCATTTTAATGTAAAAAGCCAAAGTTAGAACAAGTGTTTACAATGAAACCAAAACCATATTACAAATTTGGAATCCAGCATGGGGTTGGTCAATGCTTGCATGCCTTTTGTGAAAACTGCTTTGAGAGAAGTTGGGCTGATATAAGGTTTTGAGCTGGAATTATGGGAAGCAGAATTCTTGGCTGAGTTTCATGTTGCATGCTCTGAGTTCATTTCAACCTGAGAATTATGCAAAATTGAAAGCATGAAAATTCTTATGGATCAATACTGGGAAATGCACTGAGGAACTGTTTCCATGATTCCTTAGAGCTTCAGGGCAAGCATTTGGTGTTGTTTAGTGCACAGAAGCTGTTTGTGATTTTCATTACTAAGGTCTTCAAGAAAATTCTACTTTGATGAATTTCTGCAGATCACTTAAAGATAGTTTCTCTATGTTTATTTTCTTCCTATCAACAGATTACAGAAATGAAAGGGTTAGCACAAACATTGGCCTAAGTCTGTATAGCTGATTTATAGGAAATATAAGATGGAGATGTATATTTCTAGAGTTGAGTTGCAAACTGGATTTTGAAGTACTGTTTGGATAGCCCCAGAAATCAAAAGTAAAAATGATTCCCTCTGGCATGCAGCCAAGTTCATGATCAGTCATAAGAAAACCCCAAAATATTTAGACATGTCCAAGGCATGGGGGTTGGGAAAAGACTACATAATTCTCTAGGAAATTCACATGGCTTGAGTAGTATAGTGTAGAGTTTTGAGGGGGAAGAGCAAACGTAATACAGAAAACTGATATTCTGTCAAGAAATGGAGAAGATCTGGAATGATTTGGGACCTGGAGAGAAAAAGTGGTGGCATTAGGTTTTACACAGGCATAGAGTATGTAGGAAAAATAAAAATTAAAATTAAAAAAGCCAGAAAATGTAAAAATAAATTAAAGAACTATGTCTTTTGTGTGTAAAAAGGTAGTTCAGTATCACCTCAAAAGGTATCCTTTAACCATGTAAGTTTATAAATTCCATCCATTGCTGGCATCAGTACTGCAGGAGCCCAGTGAAATTTACTTAAATTGCCAGAGGCTACAATTCCTTGGTGAACAAAAGCTCATTAGCAGAACCATACACTGCTTACTGGAGAGCTCTTTCTGGGAGGAAGAATAATAGATACAGTACCAATTTGTAAACTACTCCCTCTGCCTTTTTACTCACTTGGAGGTCGACCTGCCAGTAGACATCAGGGAGTAGAAAGAAAAGACCAGAAAAGAATGTGAATCTTATATTCCTTGAAAATGGCAGGCAGGAGAAAGAGAGGAAGCCCAAGTATTACCAGTGTCTTCAAGTTTATACCAAAACTAGAACAGTTTGTGATGGCAGCAAGTCCCATGTGCCTAAAGCAGAAGTGAAAAAAAGGCACAGCACGTAGAGGTACCACAATGCAAATAATGAGGAATTTACCTTAATGAAAATAAATAAACAAAAACATTGGGCACTGAAAAACAATAAATATAAAAGAGAGATTTAAATATCTTTGGAACTACCTCTCAGCCTGAGTAATTCTGACTATCACTGAGGGTTCCTCTTTATTCACTTAACCTAATTTTTTTATCTTATTTCACTTTTGGCTTCCAGATACAAATATTTGGAGAGTCTGATCACATACTTAGTGTGGGATACAGCCTCAGGTGTGTTCTGGTATTTTTTCATACAACCATAGCTCCGTATCCTCAATTGTTTCTGAAGTAGTTTTGCAGTACTCTTTTCATGTCTGCACTGCTCAAGCCTACTAGAGGTCATCTTATTGATGATGAAGATTTAAAATAAATATTTTATTACATATCCAGACATTTACAGGAAGTCTGTAGCAAACAATGAAAGACTCTTACCTTTCATTGATCAGATTCAATGTTGTTTAATACATGGAAATTGCCCAGAAGCAATAGATAACTTACTGATTTTGCTTACGTTCCATCACTCTGGAGGATGTAATTTCCATTTTACAGATTGAACGATGTAGGTGTGGCAATGCAGACAGCTGTAAATATGAGTCTTAATATTTAATTCATACAGGCACAGTTTACAATACCTCTTCCTGTCCAAAAAAAAGAAAAAGGAAGGGAGCCTTCTCTAAGGGTAAGTATATCAAGAACAGGTGTTCTTAACGCAAGAATACTAGGACAGAATATTTTGAAACAAATATATCTCAGGATCCTTAGAAAAGAGTCTTACAGAGTGTAATGAGCATAAAAATTGTGAAAAACAATTTAATTTTTGCCCTTAAAAAAACTCAAACAAACAAGATGGTCAATGTTCTAGCAAGTTAAAGATTGAAATGAGAATGTGCCTGTGTTTTAATTGAATTAATGAACTATTGTAGTGGAAATCTGGAGATAATATCAGAGGGAAGCATTAGTGGAAATTCCTGGTTTGAGTTAAATATACTGAGAAGCTGGGAGTCTTTTGGCTTGAAATCATTCTTAGCTTTCCAGCCCAAGTAGGAATAACAAAAAAACCAAATCTTTCCTTTTTCTTATTAAATCCATGTATTGTAAATATCACCTAGCAGCTGTACAGCCCACTTTATCAGGAAGTGTGCTTGAGTTCACATAAAGTTTATTATCTCTACTGAAGTGACCACCCTGTTAGATAGGAGCAGCCCTGTGTGTTTGCATAACTCAGAAAATATCTTCTTCAACACATAATCCCTCTGGCCTTATCTATACAACATTAAATCAGAAAATCTGTCTTCCAGTGACACAACATCCCCAAAGTACGAGAACTTACACTCTGCAGCATCCCATACCCAGCAACAGCGAACTTGCCAAGCAACCTTGTTCACAGTCCTAAAGCAGCAGCAAGTCGTGTCTCAGCTATCTGTCTTGCACAGCTACTTCAATTTTTCTGATAACAATATGCAGAGTGGAGAGCTTCTGCAAGAGTGTCAATCAAAACTAGATAAAAAGTGTTCTCTTCTGGGCAAGGTGACTGGCAACCCTGCTGGTCAGATTTGCAGTCTATCTCAACCTTATTGGATACTACAAAGAGGTTTCTAAAAACTGCAAAATGCAAGGAAAGTTTTCAGGATGTAGAGTAAAGGGTCTGTAGATGCCTGATCACAATGCCTATGTAATGGGGAGATTCCTTAATGAATCTAAGTTCTGGTCTGATCTCTTCCATGCTCTATTTCAGTACACAGATTTGTGAAGGTTGCAGCTCCTCATAACTAAGGCTTGTGGTTTTCACAAGTCCTGTCTGCTTTGTAATCTTTTTTGAAGTTAACTTTTTGTAAAGTTCATAATTTGATTCATATTTCTTATGTTTTATCTTATATTTCAGCACTAATAAGAAGTCTACAACACACTCCACCAAAAAANTCCCACCGCAGGAAAAAAACAGGAAATAAAAGGCAGGTAGGCAAATAACTTAAACTAGAGAAGAAAAGAGAAAGAAAAGGACCTCTACAAGAAAATACTTAGAGTTGGCCAAAACTCTCTATACAGTACCCCCTTCCTATCTGCCTTTGCCTTCATTTCATGGTTGAGAAGGAATGGGATCTCTAATCACCAAATTTTAATATGAGTTTGGATGGGAAAGAATTATATATTCTTTCTTTTTTATTTTTACCATGAGAACTCAACATACAAATGGCTGAATTCCCCACTGACTGCATTAGGTCATGATGACAGGCATGTCTTTTTCAGAAACAATTTCTCCAAGTATATTGGAAAATAACAGATGAAACTGAGTTATCTTACAAACTAAAAGTTTAGTTTATAGGCTGGTGTTCTAAAGGCCACAGTAAATTCTGTAATAAAATTTAGTGTCATAGTATTTCTCAAAGCTGGGAGAGGACAGAAATTTTAGGCATTTTAGGGTTAAAAAGGGCTGGCAGAATTAAAGTGAATCATAGGCAAAGGGGCCAAATATTTTTCAGACATGTCAGCATGTAACTGATGAGCACTTAATCCTTCAGTAACAGGTTAACCTGCTGCTCTGTTCTAGCCATGAGAAATGTCACCATGAGGAGTTCCCTCACTTGTCATTTGGACTGTGTCAACCTGCTCTAATGAATTTGCTTCAAAGCCCAAGCTAGTTTACATACTGAAGCACTAAACCAGCTAATTTTCACTCTCAGCTGCAAACATTTTATTCTCAAATCATTCTTCCCTTATCACGTCTCTTTCTTAAATGCTTTCCCAGAGACTGATGGCTAGTGGGAAATTTTTGCATTGGGGAAACTAATAATGGGTGAAAGAGGGAGAAGAGTCAGATTTGGAAAAAAAAAAAAAGAACTTATTTTGTAGTTTAATGTTTTGAATTCAGACACTTGTTACTTGTGTTACACTTACCGTTGCAATTTTTCTTTAAACTGTAATGCACTTCAGATGGTTGTGTACTCTGCTTCATCTTCAGATGAGTGTTTTAACCTTTCAGATAGCATCGCATAAAACAGTGGTTAAACTACTCATCTAAGAGGTGAGAAACTGAGAAGGTGTAGAAGCCCAGAAGATAAGGGGCTAATGTGTATGTCTCGAATGCTGATAGCCAGATAGCTGTGGAGCCAACCAGGGATTGTTGGGAATAACAGCCAAAGATTGTTGGTAATAACACACTGTGAGAAAGAACAGGATGTGGCTGGAGAAGGGGGATATATGAGTGTAGGGCAACACTTTTCTAGGGAAAATGTCCTTGTTCTAGCTCCTGGAGCACTACACAGTACAGGAACAAGATTGAGAAGTAGACATGGACAGTAGGGGCAGAAATCAAGACCACCAAAGACACCTGACTCATTTCCAGTAAGGTCTAGAAGAACAAACTGCACGAAGGTAATCTGTAGAGGAAGCAAGAAGCAGCTCTAGGGTGGGGAAAACTTATCTATAAAAAGGCAGGCCCATGAAGCCCAGGCATTCAGCCACACCAACTGGAATGACATTGGATCTAGGGCTAGTGATCTCTCTTTCTCTCTTTCTTGCTTTCCTTCTGTCTCTCCCCTGTTTTAATTCATCCCTTTTTTTCACTCTTCCTTTCACCCTATCCTTCTATCTAAACCCCACTGTTGCATGCTTATACTAGAAGGTCAAGGACTGACATACCAATTTCCATGCCAAAGTGTGTAATTTACTAATAAAACTTCTGCAGCTGTTGTGGACCCTCTGACTTCTGTTGCTCCTTTTGACCACAAATATCTATGAATCTTGAGTGTTCCCCTTCTCTTAAGAGTGGGACATGACAGAAGGAAGGTACAGACCACAACTGCTAAATGATTTGCCTGACTCCTGAAGGAATAGGATGTCCAAACTATAAGTCTGTACTTCCCATAACTTTGAATGAACCAAGCATGTACTTGTTTGCATTCAGTTTGCTGGTGGGAAACATGAAGGTGTCAAAAAGTATTCCCCCAATGCTTTGGTAAATCACTGCTGTGTTGCAAACATCCCAGAGACAACTTGAGACACAAAAACAATGATGAACTACAGCTCTCATAGCAGTGGAGTACAGCTCTTGTTTTTCCTTTCAAACCACAGACCCACATTCTGGAGGAGGTATTTCTTTGAGAGGTTCAAAGAAACACAGACTTCAGATCAGGCCCTGCAGCATGTTGGCATACCTGGTAATTGGCTACTGTCAGAGTGAAAGGAAGTGGTGTGTGCTGCACTGACAATACTTGTCAGTAAAACAGGATTCATGAACATCAGTGATCAGCCTTCAGAAGCACATGTTCATTTCTACTTTAAACTGGAAGGCACGTCTTATGTTTGACTTATGGATATTTCATGGCAACAAACTTTCACAACTTAGCAGAATTTGGAATTTTATCCTTCAGTGGCAGAAAATTAACTCCCAAGAAGATTTCTATGTGATCAAATCTTTTTTATGAGAGCAGAAACTTCTGTTCTATGGGGAGTTTAATGATTCCGCAGTGTTGTTTTTTTGTGGGCTATTTTTTTTTCCATAAGAGATGTTGTTTCCCAAGTCTATGAATTTTCAGCCAAAATTTCCTTTCCCCTGCTGATCTGCTCTTTGTCAACTTTGTGATTGGATCCCAACCTCCAGCAGAGAGATGGAAGCATTTCAAGGATGGGCAGAGTAACTCTTTTGTGGATATTATTTTTAAGTTGCTCTGGGATGGTAGGCACTATATAAATATATCATTACTATTAAACTGTCATTCAGCATCCTCTTCAATTTTTTTCTCTTGGAAGTAATATGGAAATAATATTCACCATAAAAACTGACTGATAACATCTACTGAAACAGCTGGTATCCTGACTTCCTTGACAGAAGTGAGATCTTATATGAGCTCAACAAATTAAAATGATGGTATACACTGCTTAAGTTTCTGAATGTGTAGTTCAAGTATCGTTTGTCAACAGGTTTTCTGAGTACCTGCCTCACTTCTTCCTGGTCATCAAGGGCTCTTGATTGTATTAAACCACATGTTTGTGGTAGTGCCTACACAGTTAAGCCAATATATTCAGCCCTACTCATGCAGTCACACAAATGTTTTAACATTTGTGTGTGGAGACCGTGGGAGTGTGGGTTGAGGGGAAAGAGAGTTTGACTGAACTAAGGGAGAAGCCATTATTTTGTCAGATGTTTCTTTCTGTAGGAAATGAAGGAGGAGGTAATGGTTTGAGTAAGTACACGGCAAGGCAATGCTACATATATGAACCTCCAGAAGTTCAGTAGAAACAGAATAGGGGAGGCAATGCGCACAAAGTGTTAAAGACATCTGTTTCTCTCATAAGAAAAATAAAAATTGTTCAATGCATCCATCATTACCGAGGTTCTTTTTGGATAAGATAGCTGTAGTGCTCCTGAGAGTCTCCACTGGAAAGATTGTGTGTATGTGTTGGTCTTCCTGTAGGAAGACAGGCTTCCTATGGTAAGAAGCACGACAAAGCATTTATTTCCAGAAAGTATCCCATCTCAGCCAAAACCTGAGTAGAGAGCTGAAGATGAGCAAGGATGGAGGGAAGATTTCAATTTGGGACTTGGCTGATGACAGTTCACCTGTTTTTATCCCAAAGAAGAGCTGTCTATACAATTCAGCTGTTGCTGAACAGGGTCTGTTACAAATCCAGGCTTGGCTAGTAAAATCTCTGCAATAAAAACATGTCTTTGATGTCCGGCCCAGTACATAAAAACCAAAAGTATGCTGTTACCAAGGTGAATGGGTGAATGGTTTGGGTTAACATCTGAGCAGTTACAAAAGTCACAAGCTTGGAGAGATTTAAAAAACCAATTGAAACATCCACTGGAGCCAGGTTTCTGGTTTAAATTTAAAAGAAATGAAAATATCTAATATATTTTATGGAGTTGTCAGGCATGAAATTGCATCTTTGAGAGTTTGAAAAGCACTGAGAATTTAATACATGTATCTTAGGTAATGACATACAAATAAAAGAGATAGCAAATGATTCATGATGCAGTATACTAAATACCAGACTATGCAGCAGGGGAGATGTATGTCTAAAGATAGCATGTGGCATGATTATGATACTGTTTCCTTGTGGTGAGTGCATACTAAGACAAAAAGTACACATGGCAGATTTACCCTTATGTGAGAGAATGATTAAAAAAAAAAAAAAAAAAAAAAGATAATCACAAACTTTCTAGAGAAAAAAATGTTTGAACAAGGTTTTTATTTTATCAGATAAAAACCTTTCCTAGGACATATTACTGGTTCTTTCTTTTGTCCTTTTTTACTTATAAAGGAAAGCAAAACTTGGTTGAACATGGCCACCTCTGGTGTCTCCTAGAAGATCATATATATATCCTGTCTATATGCCTCATTTCTTCAAAGAAAAGAGTATGATAATTGGAGGGAAGCTGAATCCTATACATTGAAGAAGGAGGTAGTAAAAGAAGGAAAAAAAGAAGTAGGAACAGCACACTCCTGAAGAGTGCAGCTCTGTTTCCATTAAATCTATATTCACAGGCACTATAAAATTGCAGGATATAAATTAATATATACACTTGATATTTTTCTGCAAAAGGAGAAGAATGTCTTTCTTGACTTTTGGGATCAATAGAGTTTTTCCAATAATAATTTCTCCTTCTTGTAACTCCACCAGAAGATACTAATGGATTATCATATACTCATTTTTTCACAACCATAGTACACAACCCAATGGCCTCAATTGCTCAACATATTTCAAACATATTATCTTCTGCACAGAAACGCTGAATAAGGAAAAAAGACCAAGTTAATAATTCAGTACTGTAAATCAAAGGTCAGGCAAAGAAAAACAGTACCAGTAAAGTTCAGTAAAGCTTAGGGAAATCTTTCTTTGGCAACATCTGAATTTTTCATGAAATTTCAGTGGCTGTAGCAGGAAGCCATGTGTGAGTTGTAAGACCACTTGGATGGCAATATTTCCATCAAGAAAAAGAAAATCAAAAGGAATGTTGTGTGGTGTTAGTAGGAGAAACATGAGGAAACCTCAGTATCTTACCCCTTCATGAATGTTTAAATTTGTTTGTTTTAGCAATTCTGAAATCTAGTATGCATCTCTGTAAGTTACAGCAGTTAAAAGAAGGGTATACTAAATCATAAAAGAAAAGAAGAATAGACTGTTTTGAGTACAAATGCAAGGCAGCATCTGAGAAGACTGGGAATTGAAGGGTTTGTGGACTGAGGTAAATTAAAGCATAATCAAGTTCTCAGCATTATGAGTCTTTGTCCCCCTCTGGTGACTACAAAGCTGCAGAAGTCTGTGAAGCATTTAGGTTGAAAAGGAAGGTGGTAGTTGTTGTTGCTGTTCTGTTTTGCTTTAAATCCAGAGAGGTGCAAGTGATCCTGGACTATTCCTGCTCCTTCACTGCTAACAAGCCATGCAGGAATATCCTGTTTCATGAATTATACCAGATAAACCTAGTCACAGAGCATTTCTGGCTGTGAGTTGTCTGTTGTGTCTAATGGGTCTTAATGGAGGTGGAGGCAGGCAGAATCCTTTCCATGTGGCTAAATTATTTGCTTCAAATGGCTTTTTCATGGATTATGAGGGGAGCGGATATTGGGATTTCAGAGTCATAGAGGCACCTTTTTTCAAAGACAGTTGTGTCTGTGTTCATGCTCACACCTGCGTGCTTGTGGGGTGCAGAGTGGGACGGCACTTCGTGCCTGTTCACATTACAATTCAGAAGGAGTATGATGAGGGTCAGGCCTTTTCCATGGTGTAGCTTTATTGTATCATCTTGCTGAAACCCCAGTTATTCTTAGCTGCTTATTAAAAGCTAACTAAAAAGTGTAGGAAATGAGTATGTTGATTTAAGAAAGTACAGATCTGTCCAGAGGTCAAAGTAAGCATTAGGAAGGGTTAGCTAGAGTGAAAAGTGGGCTGAAGTCACCAAAGCTGTACCTAATTCCGGTTATCTGTACGCCATTGGCCAACGCATTGCTTCTAGTCACCCAGGTATTCCAAAAATTGTAGAGACAGAAAGTGCTTCAGAAAAAGAAACACCAAAAGAAAGCACAGTAAATGTGCTGAAAATGATAAGAAAAACTGAAGACTGATGTAATTCTGAATATCTCTGTTCCTTTCCCTACCATGCTCTTATTACTAACATAAAAAATGAAATGCCAGACAAGTCATTCCTGGTGACAAGAGGTAATGATGATATCACTTCTTTCTCCCCAGTACCACCATCTAACCAGAGGCCTCGCTTGGGAAAAGTATAGATGTGGAGGGCATTTCCTTGGTGCTGTGAATTTTGATAATTCAGAGTAAAGAAGAATTGTTTTCTTTTCCTTGGTGGAACTGCATATTGGGTTCATGCACCTGAAGTCGCTATCATGAACCTGTTTTTCCCTTGGGAAAAAAACTGTTTCCCTAAGCTGAAAAAACCATTGCAGATGGTATTCCAACTTGCATCAGCTGAATTAACAGGTGACTTTTCACCAGCTGGTACTCTGCTAGTCAGCAAATATCATCTGGATCTCAAACACTAACCACAGATAAGGTCGGAAATTTTCTTTACTACTTAAACTGAATTGTCAGAGTGATAAAAAATTGCATCAGTTTATTAGCCATGTCTTCACTCTGGGAATATTTATACAAACTCATCCTTTGAAGAGTCTGTATTTGCATCTATTTGTTTCAGCGTAGCCATTCTAAACCACTTTTAATATCTGATGTTTCTTCAATATTTAGAATACATGGGATCCAGTTAAAGGCCCATGGCAGAATGAATCCATGAAGTTAGTGGACTCTGGAAAATATTTCTTTTTTTCACCCTCCTTGAGTTCACCATCCTAGAGTAAGAGTTGTTTTCCCCAATATATATGAACATTTCTGATGGTGTTATGCTAATTTTTATGTATTATCCCACCACTGCTGAGATCACCTATACTACCAGCACAGTGTATGTCATGACCACAGTGCAATTGTATAAACACCTGAAGCTAAAACTAGCATTTTGGAAAATATCTGTAGATTCTGCCTTATGTCACGGAGAGGAACACAAAGGGCAAACCCTAGAGCTTTAGTTATATTCACCACTTTCTTTGAAAAAAGCTGTGCTAGAGAAGACTACTGGATTATGGTTAATGTATCAAGGGGCATACTAGTCTACCTATTTGTCTTCTCATTGAGCCTAATAGGAGGCAGAACTATACCCTCTGCATGGCTCTGAAGTGCTGCTGCAGGTCTGTTTGCCTGTCTGCATGTGACAGCTGTAGCTTCTGAAATGACTGAAATCCCCCCCAAACACCTAATTTCAAAGCATCTAAGCATGGAGAAAAGTGAGAAGTGATAATGTCAAGATCCTTGTGTCTAATTGCTAAGTGCAGGAACATCTTTCAGATGTTCAATTTGTGAATGGTCAGGAAGGGTTAAATCTTCAGGAATGCTAGAATGATATATCTTTGCACACTCCTTGTGACAGCTTTCCTTTTATTTATGGTAATTGGGAAGTAATGCTATTCTGTCAGGTCACCTGTGAAACATCTGGCTTCAGTTTTGGTAAAGTTGTGCATCAAAGGAGTTAAAATTTATTTGACTATGTTTGGCACAGGTCAGAAAACATTTGGCTGTCAATACACCACATAGATTTATGGTTACTTGTGAACAGAAAGAAAGATTTGAGCAGATTTCAGAGAAATAACAATGTTATTTTCCTTTGATAAAAGTACTGGATTTTTATTTTTGTTCAAGTCAACTCCCAGCAACAGATGCAAAATGCACCTGGTTTTGATGGTACAGTACAGAGTAATATGGACACTGGAAAAAAGAAACCTCAGAAGGCTGATCTTGTATTCCTGGAAAGGGAAAATTTTTGTTTTGGTCACATTCTATACAGTAGATAAAAATATCACATGTCAATGAAGTGCCCAAGCTTAAAGTTATGTCCTAGCCAAACCTCTTTCTGAGAACTATATTGATTTACTGTAACTTGCTCTAATTGTAGACAGCAATTACCGAATCACAGGATGGTTGAAGTTGGAAGGGACCTGTGGAGGTCCCAACTTTGGTGACCCAACTTTTCTGCTGAAGCAGGATCATCTAGAGCTGGTTGCCCAGGGCCAGGACCATGTGATTTTTAAATGTCTTCAAGGATGGAGACTCCACAACCTCTTTGGGTAACCTGTTCCATTGCTGTCACCTTCGCAGTACTAAAGGGTTTTCTGATGTACAAATGAAGCCTTCTGTGTTTCAGTTTTGTGCCCGTTGTCACTGTTCCTTTCACTGAAAGGACCTGGCTCCGTTTTTATCCTCCATTAGGATATTTAATTCATAGACGAGATGTCTTTGAACTCTCTCTTCTCCAGGCTAAACTCCCAGATATCCCAGTAGAGGTGCTGCAGCACTTTACCAGTTCAGTGGTCCTTTGGTGGACTTTCTCCAATATGTTCATGTCTCTTTTGTACTGAAAAACCCAAGACTACAGATGTGGTCTCACTAGTGCTGACTACTCAGAGACACTTTGATAGCACCCTTGTTGATGCAGCCCAGGATACCTTTGATTCAAGGATATGTTGTTGACTCAGGTTCAGTTTGATCATTTTTTCAATAGGCATCAGATCCCCTGCTTTGTCCAGTTTCTTATATCTTCTTTAGTCCAGCTGCTTTTTTCCTGCAATATTCAGAGCAAATTTAGGTGAGAACTCTTTTATGTGTTTATCTGAGTGTTTATTTCACGTGAAAGGTTTTGATTTTACTACATCAAATAATAGGAGATTCCTTCTACAGGAAATACACAAAATTGATTTTTCTTTCCATTTCTTCTGTATGCTCAGGATTGTACTGTACTCCAGCTTCAGCAGTACCTTCACACTGATACACATATTTGTGCTACATACTGATCATGATACAGGTGCTAAAGAGTGTTTCTATTTTACCTCCTCATTAGTGCAGACAGTTTGGGGTGTTTGCAAGCAAAAATATATTAATAGGAAGTTATTGGGGTCAAATGAAGGTGTAAGGTGTTTGTCTGCTGAAAAATATAACTTAGCACTTACTTCCCTTTAGTACATCTGCGTCTCTAAACTCACAAATATGAGGAATCATGAAGATATTTTGAATCTAGGAACCATTCCATGAAGTGGCATTGTCTCCATTGTACCAGAAAGTAAGAAATGTGACTGTTCACACCCTTCCTTACTTAAAAAAAATTGTTCACCAGTGTGAGTGTAAGGGCAAGGCATAGCAGGCAAGGTTGCAGTTCTGTCCAGACATAGATGATGGAGTCTGTTTGGAGCAGATCTGCTGGTCAATGAGAGTGGAAGGACAGAGACGGTGTGGAGAGTGCTGGAGTCTGCTCTAGATCTACTTGCCAGTGGATGATTGTGAGGTGGTGCTGGCAATCAACCCTTGCTTCAGAGAGGACATCTCTGCACACTGGTGCCTGGCTGGCAGCATCAGTGGTCACCTTCGCTCTCTGGCAGCCTGCACATACACAAGCTGAGCAGCAGTCCATGGCTATGTAGAATCACATGTAGAGGTTTTGCTCTCCCTGCAAATGGAGCCATCCTGAAAAAATGCAATCTTGCCACAGCTCTAACAGCCATGCAACGTGAGACATGAAGGAAGGTTTCAGTCTTAAGTGAAGAAAAATGCTCTAAAATATTGAAAATCCTTCAACTTTTTCAGTGTACGTGAAGAATGAAATTTAAGCAAATCGTTGGCTTACAGATGGTTTAAGAGAGATTATTTTGGAAATCATTACGTCAGTGTTGTCTGAAGGCAGTCAGAATTCAGAAACTGAGACAAAATTATCTTGATAGTAATTTCATTTGTGTCATCTCAAGCTCTAGGCTTTTGTTGAGCCTCAAAGTATGAATTTGGTACCCGATGGGAACTGCTTCTCCATTTCCTCAAATTCACTGTCAAATTTGGCCCGTGAAAACTAACTCAAAATTTCTTGGGGGTATTTGAACACTAGTTTGAAGTACTGCTTACAGCAGCAGAAAGCAGACTAAACTTCATAGATGTTTGACAGAAATTTTAAAGTGGGGAACTTGGAAACTGGAAATAGATGGTGGAAGACTTCTGGAATTGCTAGTTTGCTCAATGAATACATGCCAATAACATTTTCATCCAGTATTTTGAGTAGTTTTTATTACAGTGTGAAGATTAGACAGAAGCCCTCCTTCTCGCACACTGTGAAGGCATATGCCACACAGGCAACTCCTACAAAGTCTGGAGAAATACCCAGGAAAAAGAACGGTGTAAAAAAGAAAAGATTGATAAATAGAAGCCCCAAACCCAAGCTTATTAAATAGTTCAGGATGATGATCTTCAGACTTATGACTTCATTGAACTATAGATGTTCAGAGGTGTGAAACAGCTTTGTGTTTTCCAGGATAAATGCATGGGGGATTGACTGAGGGTAGTTCTAGGCAAAGCAGAAATTACACTAAGGATATTTTATGGAGGCCAAACCCACAACTTTACAACCTGTGAAGGGAAGCATAAGACTTCCTAAACACCCTGGCTAGAAATAACTGTAGCTGGAAACATAAGCTGACAAACAGGTTTTTTGCATTAAATCTTAAGCTATTTGAAAGAGGGTGGTATGGGAATTAAGGCTTGAAGAATTCCCCTAAGGGAGAACACTGATGGAAGAAAAGACAATACTACAATTACTTGAAATAAGAGGAAAGTAACAGAATTCAAAAGTGGAATTCTTGTCTTGAAAGGAATCTGCTTTGGTCAGAGGGTGATGGAAATGACTGTAGCTGAAGGGAAAGAGGGGTGGCAGGGTGAGAGGAGCTGAAAGAAGAGGGAAACATCTGGACACCTGGGAAGTCTAATAGGAAATAGTGCCAGAAGGCACTATTTTCTCTGGTTTTAATTTCAGCGTATTCTGTGTTGCAACAGATTTATATTCTACCTAGTAAGCATTGGTTGCCACGTGCACTATGTTTCTGGGTCATAAGAAAATAACACATTTTTGTATTTGCAACATGTCTTGTACCTACCCTTTCATAGGATGGACTGGACCAGGCGACCCTTAGCTCCTCCCACAGCCAGTCTTTGCACAGTCATAGTCTGGATTTGTGTTGGAAAAAAACTCAGAAGGTCGCCAATGCAAACTCCTTCTCAAAGCATGATCTGCTCTCAAGTCAGACCCAATTGTTTCAGAGCTTGACAGCTGCCAGTCAGCTCTTAAAAATATCCAAGGATGGAGACAGAACAGTCTCTTTGGGCAGGCTTCTCTACTTCTTGACAGTTGCCATGGTATAAAAGTGGTTTTTTTCCATAAATCCAGTCTGAATCTCTTCTTTCAGCTTATGTCTGTTATTTCTCATCCTTCCACCATGCATTGGTGGCTATGTCTTGCTGATGACCTCTTTGTGGGTACTGGGATCCTGCTGTTATATCCCCCCAAGCCACCAAAATCCAAAGATGAGATAACACTATCAATACCCTACCCTCACTGTGTTACAACACCTATAGGCTAAAGGGTACTGTTATCTGCAGTGCTACTTTCTTTATTAGAGAAAGAACTTTCTGAAATGGAGTCACAGAGAAAGTGATGCAAAAAAAGCCAGAGATTTGAATTTGCTAAACCGTGGTTGTTTTTCCAAACTTTCATGTTTCTGAAAATTAAATATCACAAGAACTTTTGAAATTTCTGCTACTTTCTTATTTTTTTGACATCTCAACACAATTAAACATTAAACCAGCTCTGTACATGAGGGATATATAATTTAATAAAATTTGATAGATGTAATTTTTTAAGACTTTTTGTAGATTTCTGAGCCTTAAAAAAATAAAAGTATTAAAAGTTGTGGATAGTGCCCAACAAAGGAGATCTGAAAAAATGTATGAAACAGAACCAGCACAAGGTTTAACATTTTTTTCCTGCAAGAAGATTCTCAGAGAGACATTGTATCTTTATTTCCAGGCATTAAGCACCTACAGAAAATTTCAAAGTCACTTGTCAAGTTTATCAGTGCTTTGAAACATCCTTTTAAACCAAAGCCAGAAAACTTCTGTTAAATTTATCAGGCATGTATTTTGCCAATAAAATCTGTACTGAAAAAGATAAAATATCAAGCCTCAAGTCTTGGGAAACTATATGAAGATGTTTACAGAAGGCTCAACACAGACTTATTTAAGCAAAGCAAAGGCTGAAGAAAATAAGTCTTACATACAAACTTTTAACCAGAACTTCACACTTTGATAACCTTTATAGAAAGGCAAAAACAGAAATTAAAGGCTAGGTATCCTAAAAGACCCTAGAAAGGATGGACCTGAAGACGTACAAAAATTTGAATGCCCAGCTCCTAGGCAAAAACTCCTATCTGATACAAATAGGAAGAAAATTCCAGCCAAAGCCAGTGTGAACTGCAAGATGAAACAGGCCATGATCCAAGTCCCATCAGGCATTCAGTGTACTCTAAAAAGAAAATAGGAGAGAAAAAAACCCAGACCCCAAATTGCCCAAACCTCCTCACCTTCTTTGTAGCAAAGGTATTTCAGCCCCTGCCAAAAATGTTTAAACTCTCCTAGATCCCATCTGTGAGACAAGGACAGAACATAAGGCAAGGACAGAACCTGGTCAGGATCTTTGAAGTTATTAATTGCCTTGTAGTTGTTTCACTGATAAATTTGAACGTTAGTTGCTGGCAAGCAGACTGGAAAAAGTATGTCCCAGTCTGATAAATACCTTAAATGCAGGGCCTATCTCAGACTGCACAGATGAACTAATTCCAACCATTCTTATGAAAGCAGAGAGGAAAGCAATGTTTTCTAACCATGAAACAAAACAGGAAAAAAAATCTCTGATGTTGGAGAACAACAAGGTCAGCTTTTCTAAAGCATAGATTTTGGGGAAAAGGGTGTCTTTTTTTACTCTTCACCAACTTTACTGACACATAAGACAGGATACAAACAACTACTGTCAAGATCATACTTACATTTAAATATTTGTAAGGTCGTTAGATGTTTTGAAGTTCAAGGGAGTTCACTGAATTAATAACATTCAAAAAATAATGTGCTGAATCTCCATCCTTAGAACAGTAAGAAATGTTAAGTAATATGTTCTTCAGATTTTTTCTAAGTCCAATTGATAAAGCAAAAACTGAAATCACAAATAATTTTTTGAGAAATTTACAATAAAGTGAATGATATATATGGATATAAATTCAGATTTGCTTGATTTCTTTGGTTATTTAGCATTTTATATTTAGTTATGCAAATTTTCATTACATGTGGACATATAATTAAATCTAAAGCCATGGCTCCAATTGCAGAAGAAAGTTAAAAAAAAAAATCTCTGAATAAGAAACATTGGTATTTTATCTACTGGTCATAATTAAATGTACAGGAGCCTCTTGTAAGATGACAAGCCCTCACATTCGGTGTAAGTGCTTTTTACATTTTTATAATAATTACTTGAATACACTTGATTTATACTTTGCTGACTGGCAGAAAATACTGTGATATCTCCCAGAAAAAGAGTGAGAATTCATTAATGTGGCAACATCTTATCAGAGATGCAAGTTTTTCCATCTACAGTCTTTTTATTCTCTCTGAAATAACCCTAGAACTCTCTGGTGCAACTTAGATTGAGGTAAGAATATTGTCAAAAGCAATTGCAATGTTTAAAATTAAGCAGTGAGTTGTTCAATTACCCATATACATCATGCAGAGGAAATCCCCAAAGAATTTTCGAATTATTTTATTAGCTAGTGCTGTGGTCTACAGACATCTTATCAAACATGCTATCTATTAACTGTAGAAATCAAATATGAACATGAGGGTTATGAAAAACCTTAGCAGAAGATTGTGAGGGTATTTTGTCCCCTTCATCACAAGTAAATGGGAAGTATGTGCGCATATTAATCTGAACTTAATTTTTGTCTGTGATGCCACAACACACTCAGCAAGTCTGTGCACCCAGAGCAATGACCCTGCTCAGCTCAGCTTTGTGCAGCAGGAGAAAGGCTCCCACTGTGTGCGAGTGCAGAGGCAGCACTGGGGAACCCCTATCTCCTTTATTCTTTGAGCTCTGCTCCAGCCTTGTCCCATAGAGCTGATCTGCAGGGGGGTGCTGGGTGGGCTTGCTGAGGGAGTGTGGCAGGAGCAGCACCTTCCCCTGATGCACAGCTCAGTGTGCACACACAGCAGTCCCTGACTGTATCCACCCCATCTGCTGGGGCTGGGGGTACCGAGAAGCTCTGCTGGAGGCCATGCCACAGCCAGGTCTTTCCAAAGATCTGGACAAGTAGTTTGAATCCTACTGAAATCACTGTCCCTGAGGCAAGAAAGAATGTGTACTAACAAAAGCCCAAAACCCCTGAGTGTGTTTAGTCCTGCTCCTGCTTTCAAGTCACTGTTGTTGTCTCATCCATCACAGACACCCTTTTCTTCTGGATTGAGTCTCTGCCTGCAGCTCTTTCAACTCATTAGTGAACCATTCAATGTGTCTTTCTATTATGATGCCATTATTTATTACTCCAATATGGGAAAAAAACATGCATGAGAGAAGGAAAAAAACGAAGATTATAAATACATTTTCTTAGCTTTTTGCACTTAGACTGTCAAAAAGATTCATGACCGAGCAATATAACAGTAGGATAATTAAAAGGCCATTCTTTTGGAATGTCTTCAGAAGTCCCTGTTTTTGGCATAGTGCTAAAATAAAAGTCAGCATGAAAGTTACAAAAGATTCTATTTTTATTTTCACTCCAGTGATTTCCCCCCTGCTATCCCGACTCAGATTACTTTCTTCTTTATGTGCAAAACTGAAGTAAATGAAGCACACATCAAAATAGTTCTGCTAAGAGAGGAATCATTGAAAAGATCATTGCATGACTTTCCTTCCATATTTTCTACAATCACCTTCATTTTTCTTCAGAAGTCAGAAGTCCCCAGGCAAAATGACTAATTTTTTTTTAAAATGCTTCATGTATCTGCCACCTATATATGATTAAATTTGTACTATTTCTTTACAATTTTGAACAAAATTTTGAATTATTTTTGTTTACATTTATGTTTTAAGTAGACTTCCTGGATTCATCAGATAACTCATTTCTGCTTTCATCCAGCTCACCTCTTAGAACAGCCTGAGGTCTGGCCATTCTCAACTCCGACCTTTTATCACAAAAGGCAGATTGAGGAGTTAAATAGTCTTATTGATTGCCACTTTAGCTGTCTGAACAAAACCTACAAAATTAAAGCAGCTCAGAGCCTGGAAACTTCTTTTGGTTGAGGTAGGTGGCCGTGTTCAAATAGCCTCATGTCTCCCTTGAAATTCTACAGTTTGTCAGTTGAATTTCAAGGGAATGTATTGCAATTATCTTCTTATCTGTTTATTACCCTTTCTGAAGGGTTGAGCTTTCCTCGGTGTTAGAAATCTAAAACATGAAATATTTTATATATATATATATATATATTTAGTACTCAGATCAGCTCGGACTTTGACCTACATCTGAAACATCATTAAAAGAATGTGGATGCAGATGCATGACATTTATAGGGCTGGATGTTATAGTATGTTCCCAGTTTATGGCCTCTATGTATGAGGCTTCATAAACATCTTTTGTGAAATCCTATCTTCACTCAGGATAATGTAAAACTTCCATTAGATGTCAATGGAGCCAGGCTGTCACTGCTCAGCTTAAACAGGGGCTTGTTGGTAGATTTTCAGCCATTCTCTGTACCCTAGAATTTCTGTTATCATGCCTGTGCTGATAAAACCTCTTAGTGTAACTACAATGTGCAGGCAGTATTTTCTGACTGGAAAAATGTTTTGTAGGTGTTCTTCAAGTACCTCCTTAAAAGTCATAATCAAACCCAACTAGAATTCCCTGTTCGCGACATAAAAATGTTCACGTCAGTAACTTTGCTGGCATTGGGTCAAAAGTTTGAAGAGGATGCATATGAGGTTTTCATGTAATGCAAAAGTAGTCATGTCAGGGTAACGTTGTGGGATGGGTATGGCCCACTTGAGAGGCTTATGAAATGGCTGCTTTTTAAAATCAGCAGTTCTGAAAACTTTACACATAATTAGGAGATGAAGAGATCTTTGTTACTTTGATTTGTGTTACTGGAGCACTCAAATATTTTGGCCATGTTTAAGGACCCTACTGGAAAAACCTCCTAGGACAGGACCTGCTCAAAACACCAACACTGGATACATAAGGCAGGACAGAAGAGATGGTTTGTGGACATAGATAAAGAGTATTGGCACAACATCAGCATTAAAGCATTTTTCAACATTTTTTGAAAAAACAAAAACAAACAAACAAACAAAAAGAACTCCTAGCAAAGACTCAAAAGAGAATTAATAAGTGACTGTCACAGCTAAAATGTCTCTTCCAACTGTGAGGGGCCACTTAAAAGCAAGTGCTAAAATGGTCTTGCTTAAAAATGCAGCAAGCAATATAAAGGTTAACACTACAGGTCAGTCAGAGGTGGAAGTTGATGTTGTGATAATGAATAAGAAATAGGTGGAAGAAAGCCATGAATGGTCTTGGAAGTGAAATCACTTTTGTTTGAGGGGGAGATGAGGGGCCAATTTTGCACTAAGAGAAGGGGTATCAAGATCAAAGCAACAGACTGGGAAAATGATCATTAAAACAGCATTCTTGAAGGCTCTGACCAGACAAGACTGCATTTGTCAAGGTCAGGGGAAAGGATGTTTAAGATATGAGTGTCTGTGTGACTTGAACTGCCTGTTACAAATCTTGTTGAAAGATAAGATTCCTTGAAAATGTAGGATGTCAGGAAATGTCTGGTAAGAAGTGCAATGGATGGTGCACATTCAGGTAGTCATACACAGGGCATTTCAGCTCTCACTCATTCATGGCTATAGTATTATACAAAAGCAATCATGAGTAGGAATAACTGCCTCAAATATAGTCCAAAATTGAATATAATTTAGTGACTATGAAATCTAAAGTACCTGTAATCTAAATGATATTTTTTTCCTTGTTGTGGCAGAAGGATCTGTTCACCTTCATAATAAAGCACAGTTACTACTCTGGTCCTCAGGCTGTAACAGAAGAAATCCTGATAAAACATGAAAAAGCATCAATAATTATAAAGAATGAAAATTTTCCAAAACTTATTTATTTACACTTATGAAAAAAGAGAGCATTTTATTAATCTGTGCTGCTACTGAAATGTTTGGTAGAAAAATAGACATGATGAGCAAGCCTTCCAATACACCACTGAGGATAGGCATGTCTAGAGAGCTAATCCTGGGTCTGGAAAAGGCCAGTAGCCTTCCAGATATGATGCTAATAATTAGTGCTAGCTTGCACAAATTGAGAGTGCTGAAATCCATCTTACCAACTGTGCAAAAAGAGAGAGCTCTGGCAACAAGCTAGCAGAACCACATGCCTTTTTGCAGGGAGTGGTGAGTAGGTACTTGTTTTGCTGAGGTCTTCCACCAAGATTTTGTCAGCACCATATTTAGTTCAGCACTATCTGCCTGAACTGCAACATTTTAAACTGTTTTTCGCATACAGGTGGAAACATGTTTTTAGTACTGTGGCACAGATCTAGGTGAACCCTTCTAAGAAATCAGTGTTCCAACAGAAAGCCAGGTTGTTATTGGGTCTCTGACTGATGCAGAGGAAGACATCAGCATAGAGGGCTATGGGAAAATGAAAAACACAAGATGCAAACTTAAGTATGCCCCAAACCTTATATGTTTTCATGCAAACATTACCACATTAAAGAAGCAATTTCTCTTCAGAAAGACGTTGTGTCATATAGAAGCACAAACACTACATACTGAATTTCTTGTCCTATATTTGGCCTAACTATATGTAGTGGTTTACCTAAATGCCCAAATATAAAGCAAGTAAAGAACAAAATCAATCTGAAACTATTGCTCACAACAGAGTTGGCCTCCAGAGCTGGCTTTTCTGAAATGTAAACAGTGAAGTGAGAGTGTTCCATTTTCTACTGCAGTGCTGTTTATTTAAATCCAAATCTGCAAATATGATTGAAGTTTGGCTTGGATTCAACAATTTGATAAGGTATTTAAAGCTGCAGTACCATGTTTTGAATCAAACTATTTCGCTTCTTTCAGGCTTTTTGTTATGTCATTAGGCAAGTTCTCCTTCTTTGGCTTATTTTAAAATAATTTTTAAAAGATATTAAAAGTGGAACTGTGTGAACTCTGCTATAAAACACAAAACCACACACAAGGCTTGTCTGCTGAATAGAATCTGAGCCTCAGAGGCCCTTGCTGAGTTTCAAAGATTTGCAAGAGTTTGCTCCAGGGCCATCTTGGACCTTCTGGCTAATGTGAAAATATAGCAACAAGAATTTTCAGAGAATTTTAGCGACTAGGAAACCATGAAAAAGAAGTCCTCCTAAGATCTGTAAACCCCAGTGGAGTAAACAGCATTTGGAACCTGATGCACTTCAAAGTGAAAGGACTTTTTAAAATACATCAGCAGCATTTAATAATCCTTTACTTTTAGATGGTCTGATAAAACAAGCTGAATTTAGCAGAAAGCTTGCAGCTGAGGTCAACACTCCCAGATTGCAGCCACATAATATTCTTAATTGAAAAACGTTTAAAGGCTGAACAAAGAAAAGAAAATGTCATTATGTCCTATTTCCAAGCAGTATAATTGAAGCATTGCATAAATAACACAGCTTCCCTAAGGTCACACCAAAGCATCAGTAGTAATGTAGGAAAAGGAGTAAGAACTTCAGGTGGTGGTACTCTAGGTTTATCCTGAAAACAGCACTTTCTCTAATTATGAGAGTCCTAACAATCAGGAGTCTTAGATAGTTACTGAATTTCTACTTGTTCTACTGCTTGCTCAAAGGAAAAGGCTGTAGTTTGTCCAGGTATTTAGAAAGAGAAAATGCATAAACTATTTTCATTGATAGCAACAGAAGGCAATTTCTAAACTTATGTCTTCAGGAGGTGATGATTGTGTCTTTTTAACACAACTACAACTGCATCAAAAGCATTTTTATAGCACCTGCTCTTAAAATTAGTTGCTTCATGACATCACATGACATGCTTCACATTGAAATTCAGCTGACCATTATTCAGTCTTTCTTTTTTTTTTTTTAATTTACTTATTATGAATTTAAACAAAACCAACACAACTTATCCAGGTATGGAGTTCAGTGAACCACATCATCAAATACTTGTGAGGTCTCCACAATCAGATTTAAATTCTAGCAAGAGTACTGGACAACTTTTTTGTTGCATAGAAAGTTCCTTTCTTCTCCTGCCTTGATTATGACACTGTTCCAAAAAGAGTAATTTGTAAGATATGCCCCTGGCATGGCATTTCATACTTGCATGTTGGAAAGTTGCAGGCTAGCATCTGCATGGAGCCTTTTGCAAGGAATTGAAGGCATTTTTACCAAATGCCTAAGGTCTGTAATTCACCCAGAACATTCACTAGCAAATTTTTCCTCACTGGAAAACGGAAATGTGGCTTTCATGTGGCAGCCTCATGCCAAATAGAAATTTCCCCAGTTTGCCACATACACTTAATGGTTCAAAGGATCTGCAATCAAGCACTGTGGTGGGTCAAATGCAAGCTGTGGCTTTGCATGTACTTCAGCATAGCAGAGCTGAAGTCAGTGCTACACCATTTTCCCCAGCTGAGAATATAGATTGCAGTTCACATTTGGACATTTTGTGTCTTCACAAGACACTGCTGTCTAGGAATTTGTGAAAATTATCTATGTCTGGCACAAAACAACTTACAGAAAGCAGATTACAGCTGCCTCACAGGGTCTCTAAGGGCCAGAGCATTCAGCAGCTAGATGGGCCTCTGTTGATGGATTCATAGAAAATATTTACCTTAAAAAAATTAATATTAAGCCAGAACCATACGTCAGCTGTGTGACAGTAGTGGCTGGGAAACAAGAATTCCGATGCATGTGCTTACACAGCATACATACACACATGCACAGGCACACCAAGTTTCATCTTTTGTTTTCATTTTGTGTTAGAAAGAATCTGGGATATCTTAAAACCCTCATTTTTTTTTCCTCTGGAACTTGGTAAAACACAGAAGCCTCATAATGAAAAGCTGCTGCCTTCAGCTTCTGGAGTCTCACCACCACTAGCCTGAGAACTCCAAACCACTATGTAGCATGGGACATAGCTCTCTTCTTCCCTTGTGAGAAATGTCATCCTAAAACTGAGACTCCTCACAAAAAAGCTTTTGAAAAAAATAGATTTTTTTCTTGAAAAGTTACACTTTCAAGAAATCAGCATTTTCAAGGGAAGAGGTGTTTAATAAATTTTTTTTGACTAGTTTGTGTGTGGAAAACTCCTTGAGAACACATTGATTGGCACCTTGATGTTTGATGCATGTCTGCTTCACCAGACCATGTCCTTAATATTATACACACGTAAAACTATCATGTCTTTCACCCTGAAGGAATATGAAAGTAGTCCTAGGGCAGCACAGACATGATGCAAATGATTCAGTTCTGTCTCTAGCAAGTATCTGAATCCCATTTGCCCTTGAAACCAGGGTAATAGGAGTTTGTCTGTTGTGGAACTGGTTCTCCAAATTAACTGCAAATTTTATGGATTGAGATCAGCAAGACAGCAGTACATAAAGTAGAAAGCCTATGGATGGGGATTTGCCTTAGATTTGGACTTCAGCTGCTGGTGCCAGTAATATAACCTTGTGCAGTTACTTGATATTTGTCTTTTTTTTTATCCTGGCGTATGCCTGCATGCATCTGCCAGTGAATATTATGATATTTCCTTCAAATATGTACTAGACCCCTCCAGACCAAATTACTTTAAATAAACCTATGTTTATAAAAGAGCACACCC
This sequence comes from Illadopsis cleaveri, assembly GCA_013399915.1. NCBI lineage: Eukaryota > Metazoa > Chordata > Aves > Passeriformes > Timaliidae > Illadopsis > Illadopsis cleaveri. Next base: position 244,526 of record VXBB01024984.1, read on the forward strand.
ATGTCAATACTGATACATAACATACACGTTGCAGTAAACTTCATCAGAGTTAGAACCAGGGGCTTAGTTGTGCCAGTCTGGCAAATGTCTCATTGGAATACATTACTCCAACAGTTAAGTACAGAAGTGACTATTCCAGGAACTCTGAGAGACACATGTTTGGCTCATTTTTCTTAGGTATGTCTGTAAAATAGTGGTGCTGTTCTGGCTGGCACCAGAATAGGGCTTGGCCCTCAGCATTGCATAGGGAGCATAAACTTGGCAAGTCTGCCTTACAAATCACATATAAATCAGACCTGCCCAGCAAACTGGTCCCATTGCTAGAGTTTCTGTTCCCACACACAGAATTAATCTTTGAAGCCAAGTGCCTTAAAGATGTTTTTGTTTAAACTGTGGCGATGTAAACATTAAAGTTTCAAGGAGTTTATTCCTTCAGCAAATATTTTTACAAGACAAATAACAGTCGTCCTGTTTTTATATTGTGTTGTATTTTCTTTGTGGAACAATAAAATTTAATCTACAATAATCTGCTGAGAAAAGAATACATATCTGCATGTTTTTTTTTTATTACAGCTACTGTTTCACAGCTTCTTTCATCTCATATGGTTGTGTATATTTGTTTTGCTCTAGCATATGCATATTGTTTTCTATGTGATTTGAGAAATGTGTATGGAAATTTAAACTGGAATGTTAAACTTTTATCTTTATGGGACAGAATATGAAGTATTGTAGACTAATACATATTGGGAAAATGACACATTTTGGTCTATATCACATACTAGGTTTTTTCCAAGGAGCCTTGTCATTAATAAGCAGGCTTAATTTTTCTGCTCCTGGAAGTTTTTGAAATGGAGGGCTTCCTGGTCTATTCCTGCTGCTTCTGAACACAGAGAAGTGTAGGTGCATCCACTTCCAAGTGAAGTTGGTGTGTACCATGTTCAGCAGTCTCAGCTAACAGTCATAGAATGAAAATTCAGAAATCTCTTCTGAAAAAGATTAATTTTCTGTTCAAGTTTGAGTAGACAATGGTTGAATAAGGCTTGATTTTCTCAGCTCTAATTAGTATTGGCTAAAGACTTAGGTATTTTAGCCCTTATCCTTGTGCATTACCCATGAAAGGGACAGACTGAAACTCGAGCAGAAACCACTTATTCTTGAAATTGTATATAAAGTTGCCTCAAAAGATTTCTGGATTGCAGCCAAAATGAATCGATTTGCAGAAGAGAATGATGTTTAAATGAATATGTATGTATGTATATATCACATCATGTAGCTAGTTGCTCAGAAGACGAAGTAGAACTTCACAGAATATAATGTTTCATCTTTAGACAGGAGGAAATTTTATTGGCTTGAAAAGTAGACCTCTTAATGAAGGTATCTACAGAGAGAGACGTTATGTTTGACAAGCCTGTTCCAAAGTAATACTCCTATCACTAGTAACAGCTTTTATAATTAAAACAAACAGATCACATCAGTCAGATTCATTTCAGCTACGAAGTTTGTAGCTGCTGCCATTAACAATTACATTTGCTGCAAGTGTTTGGGAGTAACTTACACTGCTGAGTGTATAATATATTTTTTTTTCTCTTGCAGACAGACTTCTGTTGTTAAATAAATCTAATATAGTGATAATGTTCTCAAATAGCTGTACAAGTTCACCATTATACTTAACAGAGGTTATTTTCCCCAAATTCTTTAAGTATAAAATGTACACATCTGATGCGGTGTGCTTTTGAAAAGTAAAGCATCAGTATTTATTTTTAGGATACTGCTACTAAAGGCTAAAGGTAAAAGAGGTGAACACTAAATATTCACTATGTTTTCATTTCACCTCAAAAAACTTGTACATTCAACTTCTACAGCAGTGAATTTTTCAGAAATCTTCTTCCCAATCCTTGTGGAAAGGTGTTTGCCAAATTTCTGTCTATTATTTTCAACAAAGGATGCACTTAAAAAACTGGCAGAGTGCTTGCAAGGTAGAAGGTTGGGACATGAGCGAAACAAAGAAGGATCACTCTGGATGCTGTGGTCCCCCAGAAGGATAAATAGAAATATTTATTGTTCTTGTCATCTCACTAATGATTTTGGGGGTGTTTTTAATGATTCTGACTGCAAATTAGCCACATCAGTACCAAATACCCATTAAGTGATAAAACAGAATTCCTGCACCAGAGCACCTGCTTCAAAGAAAGGGGATGCAATTTAAACTGAGGAAATTCAAGACAGAGATAAACAGAATTGAATGGTATCAAGCATTAAGCTTAAAAATTAAAATCATCTAATTACATGAGTAGTGATTTATGATATGGAGAAGCATGAACTCTTCCAGTGGGAAACAGTAAGCTGGACATTAAAGAAAATACCAGGGTGAAAAAACAGCAAAGGTGGCATGTAAGCAGAGATTTAAGTGAAAGAAATGGGGAATGTGCACACTGGAAGAAGCATGACCCAAATTCCACATGCAAAGATGGGAAGGGAGGATACAGCAATGAAACAAGAGGGGTGGGAAGGGCAAAAAAAACCACAACCGGATTCAAGAGATGAGGGTACAGTAGAAACAAAACTTCTGTCAGGGCTTTTGAACGGGATGTCAAAGGAGTGAGAGAGAAAAAAGGACTTAGGAAAGAAACAGTGATTCAGCTGAGGAAGAAGAAATTATTTTAGCTGATGAGTATTAGGTAAGCTGCATAGCGTAAGCTGCGTGCCAGGGAATGCACACAAAAGGAGGTTGAGGTAGGCCATGAGAGAAAAATGATGAGTGACACAGAAGAACAATAGGTAGGTTTAGAAGATTATAGACGCAAAGAAGACAAAATCGAATGAGGACCCAAATATTAGGAAGTGAGGAGTGAAAAGTAGTTTCATGGTTGAAAATCTGAGTGTCTGGATAGATGGAAGACTCGTCAAAGGTGATGAAAGAAATGGCATGGGGAATGGGTTTGGAGGAAAGACAAGAATTTTTCTTATTTCTGTTTAGTTAAACTGGGGTAAAGGGAAGGGGGCAGAGAATTCTGCACAAAGGAAGATCCTGAATTTGAAGAATTAGATATCAAAATTGCCACATAGGCATTAAGCAGAACACCAAGGTGGCAGTGAGCTGACCCAGGAGAACAGTACGTACCAAAGCATGAGAAGATTAGGGAGGAGCACTCAGACATCTGTGAGTCCACATCAGCCAGTAAGAGATGCTCAGTTTCTAAACCTGCACCATGGCACCAAGCCAGTAAGCTTCAGCTGCTGCATCAGCAAGACTGACAACATCTGAGGAAGATTTTGAGTTAGCAATTTCATTGAGGTCTGCATTTGACACAAATCCAACAAATACATGTTGAGCTACAAAGTTTCCATATGTTAAAACTACCGATTCCCTCAAAAGTTGTGCATATCTCATGGAGGCCTGAAACAATATCTTCTGAGACAATTTAGCCCTGGCACCTAGAGCAACTTCACTAAGGACGACCTTCCAAAAGTTCTCTCTCTCTGCAGAAAAGAGAAGTGTTAGAACTGATCGTGATATGAGAAGGGTTATACTTTAAAACAAAACAGAAACTTCACAAAGAAGCAAAATCTCTGTGTCTTCTGCTCTGAAATTACTTATACAGAAATCTCTGTATTTCTGGTCACAAACTTCAGAATGCAGTACCGGTTTTATTTAAGAGAGAAAAAAAATCTATGTAATGTAGATGAAGCAAGGATTTGTTTTAATCAGCTTGGACGTTTGCATGAATCATAACTGGAATAAATAGAATCAAAATAAGAAAAAAAATGGGAGAGATTAAACCTCACACTTCCAGGCTCAACCCTTGTTATGACTAAACAAAGGAGAATTTTCCATGCCTTCCTGCTGTTGCTGGTCAATATTAGAGAAAAAATATTGGCGTGCATTGCACTGTGGGTACCATGACAGGTTCCTGTGCTCTTACCTGTGCCTGATGCAGGTACAGGTACTCAAATAGGCAATTCCAGAGAGGCCTAAAATAGAGACCCTTAGGTTGTTCACTGACCGTGGTTCATTTTCCTCTCTTCTTGCTTTTTTTAGAATTAAATACTTAGAGAAATCTAAAGTTATATGAAAATTACAGTTTTAAAGTAGAGCTTTTTTAAGTCTAGTTGTAGAATCAGCTTGTGACCATCGCTGAACATGACAGAATTTTTTCTGAACCATAGCAGAGCAGATCAGATCAGATGTCTGCCATGTGGAATCTTAGCTCTTGTAACACATTTGGAGTTAGCATCCACTTCCAATTTAAAACATCCATGCCAGAATAGTGAGTATCAAAATATACAGCACAAATCCTCTGCTCTCTTTATTTCAATGAAAAACAATTTACAGAATTTAGCCAAACTGCCCCTTCATTTAATACCCAATTCTCCTTTCCATTTATCTCCACTCACTTTAAAAAATCCTAGATTCTTCAGAAAGGAAGTTCTTCACCAAATCCTCCCTGGGAATGTGGATGAGAAAAGCATAAGATGGAAGAGAATGAACTGTTAAACCCTGGCCTGTGTTACCATGTTTGATGGAGTGGAGGTGCTCTGTTGTTCCATCAGTGGAGGGGAGTAGGAAGAATTGCCTCAGTGGGGCACTGCTCGTGCTTCCCACCCTCGAGCAACACAGTCATAATCCCACAGCAAGCAGAGAGTGTCATTTCAGCCTTGGACATCCCACTGCCTTTGAGCTGGCTGGCGATGCATACCCTCCGCATCCCTCAAAGGAAAAAATGCCTCACTGGAGATTTTGCAGGGCAACTGGGTGCTGCAGTAATACAACCCTAGAGGAAAGTTGCCGGCTTTAACCTGACCATTTAATCTGTACAGGCATGATAAATTGTCATGCAGTGATTCAAGAGTGTGCAAATCCATATAATGCTACTGATGGGTGTCCCTTCTGGTTCACTTATCTCTAGCATTGCACCCTTAGCATCCCTATTGCCTTGTTCTGTATTAGACAAGATAATACCCTGACACCTGATGACAGCAGCAGCCACCAGATGAAAGAAAATCATATGAAATCTACATTAAAGAGCACAGGAGATGAAAAGCCCTCTTTATATTTAGTGTAAAATATAAGGCCAGAAAATAAGAAAAGCTGGAAAATTATTCCTTGAGAAATACAGCGTGGCAGAAAGCTTAATGAAATCAGACCATTTTTCAGAGGTAAAGAGGCCAGAGAAATCACAAAGTCTGCACAATAAAAAAGAAAAAAAAAAGGAAAAAAAAAAAGAAAAAGAAAAAAATCAGAAAATAAGAGATTGAAGAAGAGAATTTGGATTGTCCGTCGGGGGAGAAGGGGACATGAGGTGTTGAGGGGATCATGAATCATGCCTTAATATGAAAGGAAAGAACTTCTAAAAAAAATGGAGAAATGAAAGAAGAAAGGAAATTGACAGGCATAGAGCTGATATGAATCTGAAATGCTTTGGATTTTATGATTAACAGAGAGCAGGGAAAAATGAATGAAGGACTGAGAGGTTTTCTAGAAAATGTCAGCCTGTCCTTTAAACAGACTGTCAAAATACTGTACATGGGGATACTAATGAACAGAAGGGAGAAGGCTCAGTCAGACTGTGACAGCAAAGTATGATAGTGAATGAGAAAGAAAGAAGTTTCTCTTTTTTTGAAAAAAAAGCTACAAGTGCATAAGAGGTTATCAAAGCCATGGTACTTCCTCCAGAGATGATGCACAAAGTAGATTCAGGGGTAAATATAGCCAACATGAGGAGAGAGCCAAAAAATATACAGTGTATCAGATGGACAGACAAATGATGAGGAGGGAAGTAAAAAGTCTGCCAAGTATGAAACTGAGTATAGAGCTGAGTTGGCAGGTAATACAATCTAGAAATTCTCCCAGCTCTCTGTCTAACAACCTGGTTTATTAAAGTTCTATAAATGTTTGAAATTTGGCTTAACATTTCTGAGGAAATGTCTCCATAACTATGCTAGCAATCTGATTCCCTACCTTCTCTTTCTTTGAATTCTTCCAGTCTGAGTGGTTGCACCACTTACTCTTGACTGGTAGTGGAGGTGTGGGGGGTTTGCTGTAGGATTTTCATCTTAAAAGCAGCTGAGAAATGGATCAGTCCTGTCTGAAGGTAAAAATTGCTTTTTCAGACTGTTGCTGACGCAACAGATCCTTCTTCAGAAAACAAACAAAAAGGACCATTTTCTCCACATTCTGTAATTTTTTTCACTATAATTTATGTAGCAAATCTCAGAATTGTCCCTTGGTAATCTAAATTAAACTGAATAAGTTTTTCCCTTCATCTATGGGATTGACTTACTAAACAGAGGGTAGAGTTAGGCTGCCGGCCCTTGGCATTGAAAACACAAATTGAATCCTGGCCCTGGTGTTGACAAGAATGTTTGGATTTGGTATAAAAGAGACTTAGTCACGGTACATTTCCAGCTCCTGATTATGCCAAAGCAGGAGGGCTGAGTGAATGCCAAGAAACAGCGGTTGCCACTCCCCCCCTGAGGGAAGGAAAAATGGATAGCCTACTCCTGGCCCACACGCACTTTCTGTACTTCACTCTTGTGAGCTGCCTGAAGAGACACTACAAAATGAGGAGATATACGGAATTTCAAATCGTGTATTTATTTTTGTTTCTGATATTTGTTCAGAGGAGACTTGCAGAAGGAAAGTTCTCCAGTACTGACTCAACAAGCACTTCACCAAAAGGTACCAAATGGCTTCCAGTGTTTTTCAAAAACAATGTTTCAAATAAACCTATTTATGGGTCTTTCTGCACTTATGCACAGATACAGTAGTCCTTTGCACACTGTAATATGAGCTATATTAATTTAGGTGCAGGATTCCTCTGTTCTTACAGAAAACTCAGGTTGCTCTGACTCTTTGTAAGGACTTTAGCCTCAAACACAAAATGGACATGCAGCTGTGTCCTGAAAAGCTTCTCCAGCATACTTTCTGGTTTATAAGGCAGTTATGGGTGAGCCTTTGTAGGTCCTCAGGTGAATGGACGAATAGTGACAATAACCATCCTTATACAAATGAAAACCTAGAAAATCCATTTAAAAAACCAATCTCAGCTCAAACAAACAAATGTAAATAGTGCATTTCTTCTCTGTTATTTTTATATTCTGGTTCACAAAAAATACATTCTAAAGCATTACTATTAAATTTATACACTTACCAATAACATAGATTTAATAATCTCTGCTCTATCTTAACTTCTAGTAGACAAAAGTCATAAGAAAAGTGAGCATCACTTGTTCTCCCATATGCTGTAACTGTATCTGAATAAATGCACTGTTTGTCAAATGAGGGAACAGGAATTGCACATTGCCATCTTCTTTTTCCAATTAGTTAAGACTCATAGGAAGCATCTAGCTCAATTGCATTTAATTTTTGAAGGGGTTACATGGTAGAAATAACACCACTGAAAAGAATGGGAACTTAGGACTTTTATTTGCAGGAGGAGGGTGAAAACGAAAGACTACCCAGATTCTTGTGGACACCTCTTGTCTCAAAATGAGAATTTCTTGCTTGCTGGCCAGTCCTGACGTTCCTTTCTATATATGTTATGTACCATAAAATCAGTAAAATAAGGGAGTTAAGGTGGTGAAATTTTCTTCCAGGAGATGGGGGAGTGTTGTTAGGTTTGGGTTTGGTTTGTTGCTTTGTTTTTTTTCTTTTGCATGGTAACACCTGTAAAGATTACTTCATGGGGATATTAATTGTTATTAATGACTTTGGGAGTTGTACTCCATTTTAAAGCGTAAGTTCACTTCGGTTCAGTGAAAGGTGCATTGTCTTCATTAAATGTTGTGGCTGAATAAGGACTAAAAGCCATGTTGAAACTAAAAATAGCGAACTATGCAGGAGAGACTTCCCCAAAGATGACTTTGTTCATCAGCATGTGAATAACCTCTTTTGCAGCCTCACATCATTGAAGGATGGGCATGCCCCTTCCTTATCCACAAAGCCTTCCTTTTGAAGAAAAGGACATTCACCAACCAGATGGGGAGGCATTGCCTCCTTTAAGTAATCCTGAGATTACTAACAGAAGGAGGTGGATTTTTGTCCTCCAAATGCACTTTTTCCTCTATAAAGCTGACTTCAACTTCCTGATTGGCCTTCAGGGGTCTTTTATGTGAAGGACAGCTAAATGCCCCTTCCAAATTGCTCCTCTAAGGGGACCACTAATGGACTGAGGCTTGCTGCTCAACCTGAGAAAGGTTACTTTCAATTTTTTATACAGATGACAGAGTACATTTTCATACCCACTCTTTTCTGAATGTGTTTACTTAGGGATCCACCATAATTATGCACTAACATTTTAAAAATACAATGCTTAATCTAATAGCACCACACTGGAATGCACTGGAGTATTCTGGATATTACCATTCAAGTAACTGAAGCCCATTTGGTTTTAAATTCCCATCCCTTAAAAATATTTTTCCCAGGGTTGTTTAATGTCACAAGAAATCCTCAGATGTTCTGTTGCCTTCTCAGCTTACTGTTTCTGGAAAAGCATAGGTATTTTTGAAGGTAAGATATTTGTGATTGGTTTTTTTTAGCTTTTAAGTTTTTGGGAGTCTGTCTTGTAGCTGAAGTTGGATTCCTTGGGATTTAACAGCTGAAGATATTTATGTTTGGAAAAGTGTATTCTTTGTGAAACATATGGATCTGTGAAGATAAAACAGCAGAGAAACTGGCAAAATCAGAATTGAATAGAGTGTTAAATTAAGGGATTTTGAAGTGTCATGCTGACAAACTTTGATGCAACAGGCCAAATTCCAGTTTTAGTTGTGGGAACTGAGTTAATGTGGGAACTCCCTCCCCCTCGCCATCCACAACAGAATTTGCCTTCTTATGGCAATAAAACTGGGGTTCTGGTCCTCATTAGGTACATCTTTGTCACATGGGGGGACCTCGAAATTACAGCTTTCATTTTTCTTATCCTTCTCTCTTTTTTTCTTGCCTTTTTACTTGACTTTTTGGGTGTAGCTCTTCTTTGAGTTAGTCACCCTCAATTCCCTTCCCACCTAATGGAAAGAAATGGGTATTTCAAGAGTGTGATTCATCAGGGACCTTTAAAATGTCTGACTGAGGTTTAGATGAATCAGGACTGAACTTAGCTGACCAGGACATTGTTGATTGTGGTGGGAATATGGAATTGGCAGTTGTGATGGAAGCATCCAAATTCCAGACATCACCATTTGGCCCATTGAAATCCAGCCTTTGTGTTTTTCTTCACAGAGGACTGAATGCTGATATTAAAGAGACATTCCTCTGGCACTCTATGGAGTTTACTGAGGGTCTAATGACTTTTGAGTCTTCTGTGATTCAGGCTACCTGTCAGCTCAGGAATTGCATATGAATTTTTCCTGAAATTTGCAGTTGGAAATTTTCAGCCTGTCTGAGAAGGTGAGACATTTACACTTTCTTGCTTTCAGAGGAAAACCTAATCTGGCTGTATTTTGCAAACTCCATAAATTCAGTGAGAAGAGTGCAGCAGGTGTGTCCCATTTTAGGCTTTCCAGCAGCTCTTTTTTTCTTTAGTTTCTTCATCTGTTCCTCCCTCCATCAAGTTCACACAGATCTCCATCTCCTGTTTTCTTCTTTGAAGAAAATTCCCATACTCTTGTTTCTTCCTGACCATGCCCATTAGGGACACACAAGTGGTTAAGTGGTCTGACATTGACAGCTTGGAAATCCTTAGCCACAAACCCACTTCCCTGCTACAGACCCTTAGTGGCGTCTGAGCCTCCCCTTGCCTGAGGAATGGTTCAGCAATTGGAGGAAGTCAAATCTAAAGCTTTTATGTTTCTCCTCCACTGTTTTCTCATCCTTCTGTATCTCTCCAGCTCTCTGCTCCTTGCTGTTTCATAAGATTGACATTACTTTTTTTATCTGCCTTCAATGGTTTTCACCAGCCAGCATTCCGGTACTCTGGCATCCTGTAGTTAGTACAGCTGTTGAGAACACTGTGTGGCACAGTCCATGAAGCTTCTCCAGCTCTTCTTAACCATGGCTTAATCCTAGTGCACTTTTCCTGAAGCAGACCCATCTGTCTATGGCTGGAATGTCACAAGCTGGTTGACACAGAGGGGATTATCTGACTTCCCACTGTTCCCACCTGAGCTGAATTCCCTGCTGCTTTTGCTTCTTACAGGAAGAATGGGATAATTTCTGAACACCCCACTCAGTACCAGAAGCATAAGTTTATGATTTTAAACTTGAAGTCTGGAGAGTGAGCCACACAAACTTCTTGATTCTTGATGTCTGATACTGCTTTTCCTGCAAACACTATTTCCAGAGTGCATCATACTGTTTTCTGAAGAAACAGAGTTAGAAACAAAAAAGGAGGCTTTGGAGACTGCACAGACATTGGATCACCATTTCCACAGCAGAAAGCAAACAATCTCAGATTACCCCGCACTAATAAATATATGAATGATTATAGTCAGCTAGAGAATTTTGTGGACACTCAAAACATGCACAGTGCAAGCCACTACAAATCAACTTCCACCACTAAAGGAAAACAGTCTTCCAGTCAAATACGCCATGGGGAAATGCTCTTCTCATGCATGACGTGTTTGCAGTGGTGATGGTTCAATATAGAACAACATGCAATTATCTTGGAAAAAAAATTTCACATGTTAGCATTATCTTTTTCTTGATTGACATCAAAGTCTAGGTAGATGATTAGGAGACTGTTTTGAGACACAAGAGATGGGATCTTCTGGATCTAGGTTTTTTTTTTTTCTTTAGGAGAAAAAAAACTTAGTTCTGCCTTGTCATGTAGTTTCCTTCAGTCAAGGACATCAGCAGAGAAGATAGTACAACCTAATTTTTCAGTTGAAGTCTTTTATTACCATACCATCCTACTTTAATTATTGATGATTCAGAATATCTCCACTGAAGGTAAGAGCATTAGTCCTGGTTGACACCAGGAGAGAGTACTGTATTTAGCTCCCTCTTTCTGACAGTGAACATTTCACAAGCAGAACAGATTTGTGGTAGGTCCTTCTTGTTTGTGTGTGTGTCCATATCTGTTTTGGGAGCCTGTGGTAATCTTGCTACAATCTGAAGTTCCAAAATACCACAAGAAGGGGTGTCTTACACTGTCTCCAGTCTAGCCAACAGTAAATAATTCCTAGGAACACCACAAGGAAGTTGATTTATGATTTGGTTTCTCAAAAAAAGAGCTCTAGACAAAGTTCAGATAAGCAAGTAATCTTATGGATGCTTTTCTGGAATAAACCGGTATATCTCTGGGGCTTCATTCAAGGCCAAAATGACCACAAGATAGAAAGCAGAGAAATTGAAAAATGTATGAAAGTACTGAAAGGGTTTAGAAATTGGCATGTTTCTCTTCAGGTCACCAGCACATTTCAAAAAACCTAATTAATTTTAGTGTGTTTAATTGTTGTCTGTTCCCCTCCCTCTGGTTTTTCATTTCCCCTTTATACAGCTTATGAGTCAAAATTTTTTTAAGACTGCAAGGTTAACCCTGGGTGCATGGAATGTGTAAACCAACCTTTCAGCAGTAGGATTTATATGAGGGGGAGAATGCAGGATTTGCCAGGTGCAGACAGATGCAGATGATGCCTGCAGAGCTTTAATACCCTGATGATGGTAACTGTAAACCTGAGGATTCAGACAGTGAGAAGGGGCAAAGAATGGCACCAATCTGAACCTTGCAACACTCCTGAGTTGCAGGTGGCAGAATGACAATTCTCCTCATGTTGTGTCAAGCTGCTTTGTTATCCTCTAATTCTGACTAGGCATAAAAAGAAAATAGTTCTTGTTTGTCCATGCAGCTGAACTCTGCTTAGTTCTGCCTCAGCTAACCCAGGTGCTGTCAACTATTTTTAAACTGATTTAATTTTGTAGCCAAGAACCACCCATTGCTTTCCAAGGATAATAATGGCTTGTTTGATTCTGAGTAATCTTAGGGCACCTCGGGGCATGAATTAATTGGAGTGAATTTAGTTGTGTTTGGTTATTGTGCTGTAGAGAAAACCACGGGGAGTGGTGGGTGACCAACTCATCTGCTGCAAGGGATGAGGGGCTGAGGGAGCAGCTGGGCTAGAGATGGGGCAAAACCACCGTGATTCCTAAAGATGGCTACCATGGAAATATAATGGAAACCTTTCCTAAAAGCTTGTGCTTGAGGACCTGGTTGCTGAAAGTGATAATCAGTATGTCTTTAAATACTTGTTCCTAAGTCACTGTGTAAGGTGAATTATGATTTATATGTACTTATCTGTACTAAGTGTGTAGTAAATTAGAGAAACCACTAGAGAATATTTTGACTTACTGCAGCATAAGACATGTGGCAGTTTGATCAAGTTCCTAGCAACACATTTGGATGTGCCCGTCCCAGGGATGCCTTTATAATTAAAGTGAAGCTTTGGATGCTCACATCCAGCCAACAGACTGGATCATATGCCAGTTACCCATATTATTCTCCCACCTGAAACCGCAGCACCTAAGGCTTAATATCTTACTAGACAAAACAGGAAAAATTAATCCTGGTTTTGAAAGAAGGTATTGGAAAATAGTTTCTCAGAAATTACCTCATTTGTTCAAGAATTTAAAAACAGTCTATGCAGTGTGCTGTACAGAGAGTATAGTGCAGTAAGTAGAAAGGCTTTACTTCCATTCATTCGATATGATCTATATAATTCTCTTAGGATTGTGCTTCCTGTGATTAATCCCATCATTCAGTATGAATGACTTAAAATTCTTTTGGCTGTATGATGTAATCATGCGCTTCTTAGTACAAAAAAAAATCCTAAAGGTCATTTGATTGTGCTATAAACAATAAGATGACAATAAATATAATTATAAAATTGAAAATTAAAAAACAGTTGGAGGAAAACATTTTGGTTCAGTGTCCTTTAATATTTTTATTATAATATCATTTTTAATTTTGTGACTGCACAGCCTTTTTTCCATCCAATGCAAAGAACAGGCAGTTCTTATTTACTCAGCAGTTATTTCAGTGGTAGTTTCATTTCCCACTGTGTCTATTATTTATGTTCTCTTAGGTTTTTCTATATGCTCAAAACTCTGAAACATGCAATTACTTTAGAAATACTGTTTAGGGAATCTTCAGAACTTCCCTGAGGCATGATATATATTGTCCCTCTTTCATATGCAAGGATATGAACTTGCACAGAGTAAGGTTAGAGGTACTTGCTAATTTCAGATGCCAATTTTGAGTTATCTAGGACTTAAATTTTAAGAAATGTAATGCATCCTTCCCTGTACTTGAGAGTTCCAGCTGATGCACACTGTAATTGGGAATGCACTGCCCTTTTCCTTCAGGTACAACTCTTTAGTAGGTGTACTTGTAATACAGCACCTAACAGACAACCAACACTGATTATTTTGATTTAAGAGATTGTATTAGGTACTCCCAGCTGAGGCAAGGATAAGAACAGGTCCCCACAACATCAGCTGCCTTAGCTGGATCCATCTTAGTGACAGCCAATTTGCAATTCTGAGCAGAAGGTTGATTCCAAAATGCTTTTCTTTCATTATGTGGCTATGCTGCACCACTGGTGCAAGTCTTTCCTGAGCGCGAATTTATTTTGTTTTTAAAAGACTTGAAAATAATCAGATCAAAAAAGTTTTTCTATCATTGTACTGACTTCCAAATTAATTCTGAACTGAAGAAAACTTCAGAATTAATTTTCAGAGCATTTTTGCTGTTAAAGCCATTGACAAAAAGCTGACAAGACTGTCAGCAAGGAGTAACAGCAGTTACAAGTGGTTTTCTACTAGGTATCATGAGCATTTAGGCTGTAGGGAAATAATAAGACTTGAGGATGAATTATGATCTCCTAACCACAGTGCTGTTCATCCCTGTTCAAGCTTTTGCCTAGAACCCTATTTGTAATGGTTTAACTCCATCAGGTATCTAAACACCCAACAGCCTCTCACTCGCTGCCCCATCCCCTCCAGTGGGATGTTGTAGTGAATCAGCAGTGTAAAAGTATCAAAACTTGTTGGCTGAGACAAAGACAATTTAGTAATTAAAAAAAAAAAAAAAAGGATGAAAAAGCCAACAAGGAGAAAGGGGGAAAAAAATAAAAGTAAACCCAAGAAAAACAATTAAAAAGAGTAATATCCCACCACCAACCAACCAATGTCTATACAGTCCCTAAGTACTAGCAGCCTCTGCCAACATCCACCCCAAGCTTGATAATGTTGAGCATGATGCTTTTGGTCTGTATCCCCTCCCAACTCCTTGTGCACCCCCAGCTCACGCTCTGATGGAGTGGGTGAGGAACAGAAAAGGCCTTGATGCTGTGCAAGCCCTGCTCAGTAATAATTAACATATCCCTGTGTTATCAACTCTTTCCAGCACAAATCCAAACCGTAGTCCCATACTAGGTACTATGAAGGAAGTTCACTCTCTCGCAACCAAAACTAGCACACCTTCATTCTATTCTGTCCCTTTTCTGCTTGTAGTTCTTGCTGCCAGCTCCATTTGACCCTGCAGTGTGCCTTTCCACCTTCAAACAAGGTATTTTCCAGTTCTCTGTTGCATATGACATCTCTGATGACTGTGACATTCCCTGCTGGTTCCTGGATGCCACTGTCCCAAAACGCCTGGAAGTAATGGTCTTAACATCATATTTTCATTTAAAGTAATTAAAAAAATCTTAGGAAAAAGTCTTCCTTTTCATCAAGTCTGAACTGAAACACTTGGAAGAGAGTATCTGGCAGAGAAATGATGAATGAGACAGATACAGGAACATATGAAGGTGTTATGTTCATATTACTGTGATTTATTTCTGTTTTTCCTTTCAGCTTTGACTACCACTGCAAATTTTAACGATGTTTCACAGCAGCGAATAGACACAGTGCAGCATTTCTTTTCCCTGTTTGCTGGACAAAAGTCTAGTAATAGTGGTCTTCTCAGGGTTAGAGGGATTTATCTGATCATGATAACTGCCTAGAGTGAAAGACCCAAGAAATAGTGTACTAGAGCAGAAAAGAAAGGTAGAACTAGGGAATCACAATGTGGCCTCCTATTTCTGTATCATATATTCATGTGAATCTGATGCCATGCACAGCACTCAGCAAGGTGGCGAGAGGCTTTATCTCAAATTTTCTGCCTCACCTGGGAAACTGACTTGGTAGTAGGAAGACCAGGCAGGGATTAGGAAATCCGGTCTTTTAGTCCCTCCTTTCCTAGAAACATCTGTGACTTCTGAAAACTTTAATGTGTTCCAAGTCATTCCTACCTCTCCTACCCATTAATGGCTTGCTGTATGTCCCTCACTCATATGGATATATTTGAGAATTAATGTTATTAATGATTAGAAAAGATTAGACTGATACTGCAGCCATACAGCTCTCACAAAACAGGCAGGGCTTTGGATTATGGGATTTCTCAAGGTTCATTCCAACTTTACATCCACATGATTTCAATGTTTGCAATACTCATATTACATAATGGTGAAAATCTGATAGTAGATATCTGATAGTATACCTTTAACATGTAGAGACATATAAAAAGCTATCTTTTGGTTTCAATGGGAGGTGAGACAGGATTTAACTTACTTTTCCACATGAAATAGTAAGTTAATTTCCTCCTTTATTTATCTTCCAGAACTTGGATTTGAGGGTGTATATTTCCTGGGGCACAAATAACATAATGACTGAAGTGAGATGTTCTGGGATTCTCTTTGTACATTATTATATAATATGTAGCAATAGATGGAGTTTCAGTCACTATAAGATAAAAACAACAGAAGGCGGAACTCAGGTCTTGAAAGGTACTTAAAATATTTTCAAGTCAGTTATATGTTTTGTGATTGCGTATTTAGTGGACTTTTTGATAACTTCATCTGGAGGGGTTATGGCTTGGTAAATGAGCGGAATAAAGATACAGATTTCAGCCCAAAATTTGGCAGCTGTTTAATAACTGTAGATGTGATTGGAGACTGCTTCCTATGAAAAAATATTCTACGTGAGACATAAATGGCTGAGGCAGAAAGAACAACAGAATCTGGGGTTTTTCAGTTCTTGGCACTGAAGGTGAATTGGACAGAACAAGAGATTTCTGAACACCTTATCTGAACTCTGAGAAAGTTGCCCAATTTCCAAGTATTTTGAAAACATTTTTTTCTCAGATTCATAATTTTTCATGACTTATATCAGTACAATAAACAGTAAATGATTGATAATTGTAATAATAATCATAATAATCTTACATGGAAAAAGAAGAAAACTTACGCTCATATTAAGATATGGGACAAATTAAAAAAATAACCATGAGAATCAGATGGATATTAGATCTTACCCACTATTTCACTTCAGTATCTGATTTTCCCTGTGTAAATATGAACTCATTACCTTACCCTTAGAGAAAGATTTTATTGTTAACATACCTGGAAGCAATTCTTATCTTTGATGTACTAAGTCTCAGCATCAATACCGGTACAGCCACATGCTGGTCATTCTACCTAACAAACGGAAGGTTTCTCTTTTTAAGATCTGTAGCAGTTGTGAAAACAGAAAGGCATGCAATATAGCATAGGAAGAAAGTGTGGGGCCTTTATAAAGTAATTGACTTGGCTAAGCTGGAATAAGTATATTGTGTGGCACCACACCCACTGAAATTTCGCTTCAAAAGAATTGAAAATCCAGATGTGGCCATAGCAAGTACACTTTCACCAAAAGAAAAGAAAAAAAATAAATCCACCCCTCTGGGCAGAAACGAGCCCTGAACCACTTTGAAGTCAGATGTCTCAAGCAGGTACTTGATTCTAGTTCTTGAATCTGTTCTGATTGGAACCAGAAAAGGGATACAACAGACAATGATGCTACAGTGTCCCCTGAAGTCCTAACAGACACACAGTATTGTGGTTACCTGCTTTTAGTATATAAAGTATTGATGACCTAAATGTGTTCTGAGGAAGACTAATAGCTAAAGGGGAGCATGAACTTTCAATCAGTCTGAAAGATCAATTATTAAACCTATATTATACTGAATGAAATGTGCCTCCCGTGCAAAGGACCAGTACAAGGTCTCAGCATCTTTTAAGCCTTTAAATCTCTACTGCACAGCATAATTGTTTCTTAAGTATCTCACAGGCTTTCAGAACAAGTGTAAGTTTTATGAAAGGTGGGCAGACCAGTCGGTAATAGCAGTGCAGAGAGCAGCAAATAGTATAGAGGTAGTGCAAAGTAGTGCTATTTTGCAAATAGCAAATAGAGGTAGTGATCTGTTCGCAGACCAATATTTTTAGAACATGANATTGGACAACATTCGTAGTTTCTATTGACTTTATCTTAGATTGCACACTGAAATTTGCACAACTCAAGTGAAGTAAAAGACTCTTAGCAGAGTGATCCTGATGGATCCTGGGAAAGCTCACCATAAAGAAAACAGGTCAGGTCAGATTCAGGGTTGAACAGAGTGAGCGTCTATAAATCAGCTTTGAGCTTTCAGTTGCAAAGCCTCAGTTCACTGGCAAAGGAGTTGAAAGTAGCCTGAGATGATGCAGAGAAATTCTTCAGTGAAGAACTTCTGGGAAACCTTCTGATATAATGTGACTCCTTACATACTTTAGGTAAATAGTCTACACATTTTCATTTTTACTGTGTTTAGGGGTATAGGGTTATGTATAAATTGTTTGTACATAAACATAATTATGATTTTTCCTAGACCTGTAAGATCCTGAACTTTGGCTAACCACTTGGCTTTGGATGCAAAAAATCCCATCACAGGTAAAAGCAAGGGACCACATGAAAACTAATACTAACAGAGGTAGTTAATTGGAATGTGGTAAATCGGGCTCCAACTGATCACAGAAAAGGGGATTTTCTGCACCTGAATAACCACAGATGGGATAATATAACTGCGAGGCCTCCTTGATGACTGTGTAGACTGAAAATATAACACTTCTTCAAATACGCTGACAGGTCACAATACAGGTAAAGGGAGGCAACTAAGGGTGCCTACACTACTAATTTACATTTGGAGGTCAAAAATTATGCAGGCAGACAGACGGACTTCTGTGGACAGACTGTGGAAATGGCTAGGGTGCAGACAGTCAGTTAAGGGATGTGTGTCATTTTAAGGACGTGGCTAGAATATAACACTCATGCAGCCAGCAGGATCAGTCACTCATAAAACTCAGTGTAGTGTGGTGGCAAGAGGCACACTGAAACTTCTAAAGCTGAAGTTAAAACAACAGCCAGCATATTGGTCCTTCTCCTGTAAGACTCAGCTGAAGAGACTCAGTGTGACATTTTTTAACAGCCTCAGCCCCCAAGCAGGGTCTTTTTAGTCCAGTTATTCTGAAAAACAATATTCTCCCCTCACTGTTCTGTTCCTTCTATTATAACTTTGGCCAAACACAAAAAGGACAAGAGTTTTGGGGCTTGTGCTTTCTTGCGTTGTGAAATGCTTATTTAAAACAAAAATAGTAGGTTTTATCTTTTCCCACCATCTATTTTCCCATTTGGGTTGGTTTGAGTTTTATAGGGTGATTGCACTGGTGCTTGTTCATTTAAACTTGTTCACATCTCTAATTTTCCGTCAGACTTTGGAGACGTCAGTCTTGTGGCCTCAAGCTGAATCTATGCATTCGTGGTAGCTGACCAGGCAAAATGGATAATTGTAATTCACAGACCTTGTTTGTGTATGCAATTACTCACTTTGTAGATGTAGATTTTGCCTGGCTCACCTCCAATATCGATGCTAGAAATTCCAATTTTTGTAAAATTTTAATAATTACAATATTATTTAAAAATCACAGATAAATGTTAATAAATTAATTTATTGATGTACTTTGAGTAGCTTATTTGGGTTATTCTGTATCTTGTTTTCTTGTCACCTGTGTCCAAAACTCAGTTGCACAGTCGTAAAAACTTTGTATCTTTTCTTAGTTGTGTTCAATAGGCCTGTTCTATAAGAACACTGTAAAATGAACAAAATACTCTGCTGACAAAAGACACAATAGATATAAGTGTTTCGTGCTTGTATCATGTTAAACAGCCTTATGACCAATAATAAGAGGCAAGCAATTTCCTAACAGGTTGATTCCCCCTAGAAAATGATGGCTCCTTGACTCAAACATCCCATTGTAGAGATTGTGCCATTTCACCCTCTGGATTCATCTGAAAAGTAGAAGCCAGAGTTAAGCCACAGTTGCCCACCAGGCACCTATGTGGTATCTGGAGTTTCTGTTAAAGTCCTTTATTCCTGACTGACCTATAGAGACTCCATAAAGGATTGCTACAAATGCATAGCTCCAGTATGTGCATATATGATATTCTCAGCGCGTTAACAACAGCCTTATGTCTAATCACTTTACAGTGAGCTTTAAACAGGAACTACTGATTTCTCAAATGCCTGCAAAGTGTGATGAATGGCCTGGACCTTCAGGTCCCAATCAAAGGCCTCTGAGACGTGAATGCAAGAGATGCTTGAGTGCAAAGATCCAGTTGCTCTTTATTAGTGTTTTGCTTTTGCTTGACAAGAATTGCAGGACTGGTCCTAATGCTCAATCATACACATGCCACTGATTAGTGTAGTGCTGAATTGCACACAGGGCAAAATAGCCATTTAATGTTATTGTTCTCTTAAAGTAGACAAGCTCTCTCTCAGAAGGCTGGAAACACCAAAATAAAAGGGAAGAGCATAAGTATCCCAAATAATTCCCAATTTTAATATGACTTTGCAACCAGGTTTTTCACAAAATGAAATAAAGCTCTCCACTGTTCTCTTTCTCGTTTTCCCTCGGAGAAAAGGGATTTCCCCAAAACAGCAGTGGCTTTCATTTCACTTCTGCAATTCAAGCCTTCGTGCAGTGTTTAGGGTAATGTAATCACATATATTCTGTAGCCCAGGTATCAGACATGCAATATGTCTTCTGTTTTGTCCCTTAAATCCAAGGGCTCTCTCCAAAGACACTCACTATTCATCACATCTTCCTGAAGATGAGACAGGGTCACTAACAGAAGGGCAAGTACACCATGGCTTGATCAGTGTTGTTTGTCTGCATATGTATCTCCTTGAATTCTCTCAGGGGAAGTGTTCCTGGCAGGAAACACTTCACCATCAGTATTTTTTTACAGAAGACCCATGTTGTTACACTGCACTGTATATTTTCTTATTACTTTGCATATTAATTACCTTTATCTTCTACTGCTGGCTATGTCAGCTGAGTAACAAAGCAAGCATCTGTCAGGTCATAAGTATGAGAACTGCCTTAAGGTACCTATTGTTTAGTCATAAATGGCTAGTTATGAGCAGGGTGTCCAATTGTTACTGTGAGATTCAGATTGATATTTTGTTGTTGAGCCATGTGGTGACTATTTCCAAGATTAACCCCTTGATGGGAATTCTGACTGACTAATTCTGAAGCTGATTTATCTTCTCTTTTATTAAACCAGCTGTGTGGTATCACAGTGGATCTGTAAATAACCTGAAAGTATACAGATTTTTATTTTCTAACCTGTCAATATGAGATTGTCTTTGCCATGACTTTTTCTCAGCCATGAGATACTGTAAAAACAAAGAGGTTAAGGGATAAAAAAACCTTCAGATGTCTGAAAATATTTCAGGAGTTTCCAGTCTGTCCTGTGCCATGTCACAGAGATCCCAGCAAGTTATCATGGCTTCTGGTTTGCCTGAAACCTTGCTGAAGTGAGCTGGTGTCCAATGGAGCCCACCCTCAAGGTCACTCTGCCTAGCACCCACTGCCCTTGTGCTGACTGAAAGCTTGGAGGGCCATACCCCATTAGCATGTGATATACTCACTTTTAAACAGTTGAACTGTGTCAGAATTGAAAATGAGTAACTTTCAGACAAATTTATGCTGCATAGCTTCCCAAAGGTCTCCACCTATGCTTTACCCATTTGAATGAGCATTGCTGTCCCACCGCAGACACCTACTGCCTCACCAGTGTTCCCTATCTCTCTGTTTCATTCCCTGATCTCATCCTTTCAGGTTATCCCTGTTATGCTTTTCTTTAAGCTGATGCCACCCACTTCTATTGTCGACATCTGCTGCCGTCCTGTCTGCGGGCTGCTGCTGGCCATCCTGTTGTGCTCCTTCCACAACTGACAGCCCCAGCCCCTCGGGTGGGGGTCCAGGAAGCAGAAAGCAAACAAACAGGCCAACATCAAAGCAGCCCTCCACAGCCTGCCCCTACCCCCAATTTCCCCTTCCCATCTGCTGACAATGAAAGGAGCTTCCTCCAAGGAAAGCATGGGCTTCTGAGCTTTACCCCCCACGGCTGAGTAGCTGCACTCTCTGAGCCCCTATTTTGTCTTCCCTCCTTTCCTCTCAAGGAAAACTGAAGGAAAAGGAAGGCTAAGACATTGTGTTGGAAAAGCAGGGCCAAGCCTTGGACAACCCTAGAACACTCTATCGAAAATCATGGCACTAAAAATTGCTGTTCAGATGCTAATTGTGGCCATGCACCAAAAAGACAGTCTTATGAAAGGTGATGGCCTGGCAGGGCAACAGCTCCAAGAGGCCCCTGCCTCAACTCGTAGTGTGGCCTGGCTGAGAGCTAGGAAACATGTTCTGCCCTAGGCTAGGGAATTCAACACACCAGGAACATTTCCAGACACTGTGGCAAACCAACACAGAGTATCCTACAGCTTATGTTGAAGCTTATAAAGTTTCCAGGATCCAAAACACCCTTGGAGGCAGGAAAGTGGCATGCTGGAAATGGCCCCTCAAATGCTCACATTCCTTAGCTGTGTGTGGGGATATTTCTGGGCATCACTAGTCTTCCCAGGCCACAGCTGTGGTAGCGATTTTTTTAACAATCTAACTGTCCGTGTAACTGACTGGGAGTATTTCACAGCTTGTTTCATTTATTAATGCAGAGGTGGCAAATCCTTTCTAAACCCCAGGTGTCTTGTTGGCCTTGTCTTGGTATTCATCCAGGAACAGACTAAACAAAGCATCCAGTCACAACCGATGTTCTTGTATTTGCTAATTGATTTTTAATGGAGTAGTCTTGTTTCATGTAAGAATATTAGGTGTAATCATATGTATGAATACGCATTCAGATACAAAAGAATTTGGACTTTAATTTCCCACCGTCTAAGTCCTTCTGGCTGAGAGATTGCTCCACATGAAGAAGAGAATGCTCCAGGGTGACCTAGTAGCATCTTTCCACTGTCTAAAGGGGGCCTACAAGAAAACTATAAAGTGACTTTTTACGGGGGCATATAATGTTAGGAGATGGGATAATGGCTTCAAAAGTTTAGATTAAGTATTTGGAAGAAATTCTTCACTGTGAGGATGATAAGGCACTGGAACAGGTTATCCAGAGTGGTTTTGGATGTCCCATCTCTGGAAGTGTTCAAGGCCAGGTTGGATGAGACTTTGAACACACCGGTCTAGTGAAATATGTCCCTGTCCATGGCAGAGGGGTTGTAACCAGATGACCTCTAAGGTTCCTTCCAACCCAAACTGTTCTATGGTTCTCTGATTCTCCTATTCTTCAGGTTAAGTGGGAACAGTGGAAATGTCACTGCAAGGAAAGTAAATAATGCTCAATGCAATAGAGAGGGTCAAGAGATAAGAAAGCAATAGAATATGTTCTCCTTCCTGTTGCCTATATAATATCTGCCTTTTGCTGTAAGCAACTACTACTGTAAACACTGAGTTATTATGTAAAACAGAACAGCCTGACCACACCACGACATACTTTACAAGAAAAGATATAAAATGTGGCTGGGTCTTATTGGGATTTTAATATATTCTCCTTTAAGTGTCTACTGGGCATGTTCCTGCCTATTTTGTATGGTGAACTTAATGCTCGCTGTTTTGAACCCATTGGGAATTATCAGAGCCTGTCTAAATTCTCTAGGAATATAGGTTCAGATTTAATTTCTATTATGCTGCTATATTCCTTATTAGACGTTCTGATATAAAGCATTACAGCCAAGTAGATCCTCTATGGATCTAGCCTGCGACACAGAAGTTGAAATTCTAGTATTTTTTAATATTGGAATAGCACCAATTTATTTTCATTTAATGAGATTATAATCTGGCCTCCTGTTTTTTCATGGCCCTAGCATATTGCATATTGCAAATTTCACTCATTAGGCTTAAATAAACATCAATTTAAAAGAATAGCACTGATTTGCAACCCAGCTCATGGCTTTAATCTCTATGTATTTGGCACCTCACCAAGTCTAGAAGTCTGTATTAAAGTAAATGTAAAGAAAGAAAAAATTTCAAGAGCAACACAGTGAGAGGTCCTATAAAAGAGCTCCTATAAAATATCCTAAGTTTTAGTGGTAGCTTTTCTCTCTCAAATAAATAAATAAATGAATAAATGTACTCCTTCATTCTGCTAGGTTTACGTGATATGGCACACTGTATTTTAAGGCAGATTTTCTGGGATTACAAGCAAAAAGTTTGGCTGTTTCTCCTTGGAACAGAAAAATAAAACAGTGTTCAGGTGATAATCTCAGAGATAAAAAGAGAGAGGACTTTTCTCTCCTTAATTCTCCACTGTGAATATTTTCATCTAGCCAGTGATATAGCAAGCACCACTTCGGATTTTCAAAGCTCAAAGTATTAATTTCAGAGTGATACCAATTTTATTGATATTTTCAACTGCTGATACTTCTTACAGACAGGCTGGAATCTCACACAGAAGCCCAAGACAAAGCATGACCAACTCATCTCAGCATGACTGAAGGCCAAGTATATCAGACAGAACCGGAACTTGAGTTTGGACTTCTTATCCCACAGGCTGTACTTCAGCCCCAAGGCTAACACCCATAGGTGAAGGCTACTTTCTAGCTTCCTCATTTTTTAATTCATCTTGACAACTTTCTAAAAGTTTTGTTTTAATCCCATTGCAGAAGGAAAAAAAAACAGTGTCTCAAATAATTAATAAAAGTTTATTTTTGAAATAGGATCCTTGTACCAGGGCAGCCTCCAGAAATCAGCCCCAAATGTGACACAAAACTATTCAATGTATGCCAACAAGAATTGTGGCTAGAGGTAAGGCTGGAAGTCAGGCAAAATGGGATTTTTCTACAAATATCCATTAAGGCTACAGAGAATCAATATTGTTCCCCCTCACATTTTTAAGTTCTTCTTACACTGTTCAATTGGAAGAAAACAACAGCAAACAAGCCCCAAATTGTGGATTTCTCATGGAGAAGATAAGACATAGTTTATACAGGCATCAGGGGGTCTCTTTAGGATATATGTCAGTATTTTATCTTTCTATAATTCAATAGAAAAGATAAAAACTGCAATACAAATGGACACATACAATCAGCCAGACCCACATGGTGGACCACAGCCCAAATATATTTTTTCTCTGTAGGGTTTTAATTCACTAAATGTGCAGAGGTGGCTGGGCTCAGCTTAACAATAAATAAGGCCATTCTGCCATCTACTGGCTCTTTGATATCAAGGTGGTGAAAATCTGCTTAATCACAAATATGATAAAAATGAAGAAAAAATGCCTCAAAATATTCACAGAATTACATAAGGATTATCAGTAAAAAATAAAACAAGCTACCCAGGATTGTTGATAGTGTGTCAACATATTTTGTTTTGCTATGGCATTAACAAAATGAGAATTCTATCTTGTTTATTTCAGGTGACATTTTTATTTAAGGTAAAGCTGGGAAAAGAAATCAGTTTGATTGTGTTAAAATATTTAGGTCTGAAAAAAGGGTGGTGGGTTTTTTTCCTCTCTTACAATTTTATGGTTCAACTACAATGTTTCTAAACCCTTCAATAATAAATCTCTCTCCTTTCAATGTTCCCTAGATTTTATCCCTGACTTTTAGTAATTTCTGATTTTTTTTTCAGGTTACAAGTTGTACTGTATTTTCTTTAACAGAAGTTTCTCTGCAAAACATGAAAACACTTTCTTAGCTGGCTATCAGGAACAATTATGGTCTTAGACTTATTTTTAAATAACAAGTAATTTTATTGTTTAGATTTTTATGGATTTTTATACATGATCAATGTAGGTCAATGCAAGTCTCAGACAGGGTCACTGATCTAGTGTGGAGCAGTTCTAACTGCCCCTGCCCTCAGAGCCACTTTGCAGTCTTGTTTCCTCGACAGACAAGGATTTTACATTAGCCTGGAACACAGTGGGAGATATCTGGCAGTGGTTTTGGTAGTATTTTTGCTGATGCAAACCATCAAAGATGGCTTTGGTCCATGGTAGTTGTCTTCTGATAGACACACAATACTTGTGGGTTGAAGGTCTGAGGTTTAATCTAATATTTACTGGTGAGTGCTTGCTGAAATCAAATCACTGATATACTGTAACAGTAATTTGTTTTAAGATGCTAAATGTAAAGTTGTAAAAACTGCAGGCTTCAGTTCTGGCTTTAAGATTGAATTGTGTTGGCTCTTTTAGCAACAAAGATACCCTCTGGTGCCTGTATAACCTATGTCTCTTCTTCCCTATGAGAAGTACATGAGACCACCCACCTTTCTGGCAGTGATTTTACTCCAGAGCCTGTGTAAGCACAACAGCCCATATAAGAGTAGTGAGTAGATTTAGCAGCGTTGAACTACACTGGGTGGAATCCTGTGCACCAAGCTTTTGTCAGATCACCAGAGACTGTGTTCCTGATAAAACAGCAGTCATTTCCCCATAACAGGGGAGCTACAGGGATGGCTTCTGTAAGAAACTTCTAGAATCTTCCCCAAACTGGACTTGATGCTGGCCGAGGCTGAGCCCCTCACAGTGACAGTGATATCATTTCTGAGACAACACAATTAAGAAGCTAGGGAGGGAGGGAGGGAAGACCCCTACACAAGAGCAATTGAAGACAGAGAGCAGAGGAGGGAGAATATGTGATAGAAAAAGCTCTGCAGTCACGCAGGTCAAGGAAGAAGGAGAGGGAGAAGGTATTCCAGGTGCTGAAGCACAGATTCCCTTGCAGCCCACGGTGTAGCCCTTGGTGGAGCAGCTGTGCCCCTGCTCCAGTCCATGGAGGTCTGCAGAGGAGCAGAGATTTACCTGCAGCCCCTGGAACACTCATGCCAGCACCCGTGGATGCCCAAAGG
>VXBB01024987.1:10277-25746 GCA_013399915.1 Illadopsis cleaveri
CGCCGCGGCCACCGACACAAGCCAGCGCCGGCAGCCCACCCGCTGACGGAGCAGAGGGGGACGCCGGCCCTGAGCAAGAGCCTGTGCGGGATGTGGGGGCTGAGGTGCCCCAAAAAGCCAAGGTGGGGGTGCGGGGCTGCCCCGGGCGAGCAGGGCTGGTGGGGAAACGGGGGAGTTCCTCATCCTTGTCTGCTACCCATGTGCGCCCCCAAACTACCGCTGCCTGTCCTGTAAAGATGGGCAGTGTGGGGGGATTGCTCTTGGGGCAAGATTAGGAGGGCCAGACCCCTCTTGGATTAGTATGGGCGGGTGTCAGACACTGCCAAGCAGGATTTTGGGCTCAGACCCCTCTTGGAGCAGCATAGGATGGGCAGACACCTCTTGGAGCAGTACAGGACAGTCAGATCCCTCTTGGAACAGCATTGGGGGGATCAGACTCCTCAGAACATGAGGAGATCCAGAGCCATCATAGCCCCATGCAGTGAGATCACCTTGGCACTGGCACCAGTCCCTTTCCTGGGGCTTTCCCTTTGGAGGCACTAGGCAAAAATCACTGTGCTAGTACATAGGATTGTAGCATTGGCAGTGCTGGTGGCATCTCCCAGCCACAGCTTGACTGTCAGGGTGTCCATACGGGCTTCTGACAGGGGTTTCTGCTGAAAGAAGGAGGAGGAGGAAGAAGGAGGGGACACCAGAGCCACCTCAGGGATGCTCCCAGATGCTCCAGCTATCCATCCTCTGCTGCTGTTGGCTCTGTCACAGCACAGAAATCACTTCTCAGGGTTCAGCCATACTGTGACAGTTCAGTCCACCTGACAGCACAGCTGCCAAGTGACAAATCTGAGACTAATGTGAGCATCCCCTACAGGCTCCACACTTGGTCCCCAGGGACATCCTGTCCCCTAGAAACCACTGTGGCTCATTTACTGTGTGCTCAGAGCACCTGGTAGAAGGTCACCCACGTGGCAGTCATGGGTGAGATCAGTGTCATAAATTGGTTTTCAATTTTTTGATACCAAATTTCCGGCATGGCAGGGACTCAGCAGCAAAGTGTGGTGATGTATGGGAGCTCCCCTGGAGGGCAAGTCCCTCTTCAGCAGCCTTAGGGGATCCCTGGGGAATGAAGTGAGAGATGCTTTTGGTTATGGGGTGAGGGCTGGGTGCTGTAGGGGAAGCCCTCTCACCCTGTCCTCTGTGCTGGGCCACCCACGGTGCCACAGGAGCTGGAGCTGATGGAAAACATCTTGACGAGCAAGCAGGACGAGAGCTGGGAGCAGCGGGGCCCCCGGGCCTCCTTCAGCCGCCAGGAGCGAAGCCGCCTGCTCTGGGAGGACGTCAGCGTTGTGGAGGAGGAAGCCACCAAAGTCACCGCCCTGAAGCTGAGGCTGGATGAGTCCCAAAAAGTGCTGCTCAAGGAGCGGGAGTGAGTGCTTGGGGCAGCATCCTTGCAGGGTGACAGCTGATACCAGCCTGGTCCCCACTGGGATGGCATGTCCCATGGGGTCCTACAGTCTGTCACTGTCATTGCTTCTCCCCAGGGACAAGCTGGCACTCAGCAAGAACATTGAGAAGCTGGAGGGTGAGCTCAGCCAGTGGAAGATCAAGTACGAGGAGCTCAACAAGAACAAGCAGGAGGTGATGAAGCAGGTGAGTGAGGTGTCTGGGGAGCAGAGCTGCCCCAGAGGGTGGCCTGTCCCTCAGAGGGTGGCACATCCTGATGGTCATGGTGGCCCACAACCACTTCCTCAACTCCACGTTGCTTGTTAAGGGTCTTCATTAGTGCTGTTGATGCAGTGGATCCATCTGTAGAGGTTGGGTGGATGGGTGTGAGCAGGGCTTAGGTGGAAGGTGGGTGTTCACAACCCCCTTTGGTGCCATGTCCCCCCACAGCTCAACATCCTGAAGGAGATTCATCAGGACGAGCTGGGGCGCATCTCCGAGGACCTGGAGGATGAGCTGGGCGCTCGCTCCAGCATGGACAAGAAACTGGCTGAACTGCGTGCAGAGGTGAGGCCAAACCCCAACGTAGGGGGCATAGGGAGCAGCGAGGGGGGTCCTGCTGCCCCCCAGCCACCCCATGCCCCTGTCCCAGATGGAGAGGCTGCAGGCAGAGAACGCGGCTGAGTGGGGCCGGCGGGAGCGGCTGGAGACAGAAAAGCTCAACCTGGAGCGGGAGAACAAGAAGCTGCGGGCACAGATCGAGGACCTGGAGGAGGTGTTGGCTCGCAAGCGCCGCCAGACAGCCAGTGCCCTGGACACTGACCTCAAAACCATCCAGGCTGAGCTCTTTGAGAAGAACAAGGTGCCATAGGGGTCCTGCTGTCCCCCACCACCGCATCCCTGGGTGACTCTGTTGTGGGGCTCAGCCTCCCCAAGGGCTCCCTCAAGCCCTAATTTTGCTACCACCCTTCAAGGGATGGTGGTGACCCCAAGCTTGCTCCATCAGGTCATGGGGTGGAGCAATAGGAGAAGTCCCTGGGGAGGCAGGAGGGAGCACCCAGTGGTGGAGGTGGCTGTCCCATGCTCAGCCCCCTCCCCATGCCCTCCACAGGAGCTGGCTGACCTGAAGCACATCCACACCAAGCTGAAGAAGCAGTACCAGGAGAAGATGGCCGAGCTGGCCCATGCCAATCGCCGCGTGGAACAGCACGAGGGAGAGGTGAAGAAGCTGCGCCTGAGGGTGGAGGAACTAAAGAAGGAGCTGGCCCAGGCTGAGGATGAGGTGGGAAAGCTCATGCTGGTGGAGAGGGTCAGGGAGCTGTTCTGCTCCCTACACAGCTGCCAACAGCACCATCCCACCCATCCCGTTCCATCCCATCCCACAGCTGGATGAGGCCCACAACCAGACGCGGAAGCTGCAGCGGTCACTGGATGAGCAGACGGAGCAGAGCGAGAGTTTCCAGGTGCAGCTGGAGCACCTGCAGTCACGGTGAGCAGGGGCTGGGTGAGCCATGTAGGGACCAGCAAGGGTGGGATGATGTTCTTGCTACTATCCCTCAGCCAGTGTCCACCTGGTTGAACCCTGGGCTAAGCATGGCCAAAGTGCCTCCTTCATCCTCAGAAGGGGCACAGCCGTCCTCTGAGCAGTCTTCATCCCACTTTGAGCTGGGTGGCATTCACCTCCCAGTTAAACCAGCACAAGGCTGCCCACAGACCAGCACTGCCCAGTTTTATGCTGCTTAGGGTTGCACCCACTAGTACCCATGGCCAGGGCAGGCTCCTAGCATCCCACAGCAATTTGGGGAGGTGGGAGTTGAGTTTTCTTGTCCTTAAAACTTTTCCCAGCCCTCCTTTGCCTCTCCAGCAGTAAAGAGCTGAAATGGCTGTGGGATCGATGCCGTGGCTCCAGGAGGCGCTGGGGGGTGTTTATAATTATCCTCTATTTTATTGGGACATCTGCATTAAATCATGGAAGCATAATGGAGGATTCATCGCCCCCCCCGCTTCCCAGACTCCCTGTGTGCTCAACCCTAAATAATTCATGCTTTCCAGTAAAGTATAGTGGACTGGTTGGATCTCACTGGATCCTGGGCCTTTGGATTTCAAATTTGATTCATAAATTTTTCTTGACGAATTTTCACACAAGGGCAAGTAAAGAGCTAAAACCATCACAGGTTCCCAGGAATGGAGACTCCTGGGTTTTTGGGGGGTTCCTCAATTTAGGGCGATGACATCTCCCTTCTCTGCAGTCCTTTCTGGGTCTGTGGTGCCCAGCACAGTGATGTCCAGCCGTGGAGGGGTTTAGCCTGTGCCCCAGTTGTGCCAAGCACCATGCACAGTTCCATGCCAGAGTGTTTGCCCCAGGCTGCGGGGGCTCATCCTGCACTCAGAGCGCAGTGAGGGCTGCAGGAAGGATCTCTCTGGGGTGGAGTCATGCTGTAGGGGTGCAGGGGAATGGGCTCGGCCTCAGGGCCCCCCAGGGCCGTGCTGGCCCCCCCAGCCCAGCAGCTGTCCCTCGCAGGCTGCGGCGCCAGCAGAGTGCCCCGCTGTTCGGCAAGATGCGCAGCGCCCGCTTCGGCCCCGACGACGCTGGGGACGGCACCAGTGACCCTGACGAGGATGAGGACCTGCAGATACAGGTGCCCTAGAG
This sequence comes from Illadopsis cleaveri, assembly GCA_013399915.1. Classification (NCBI taxonomy): domain Eukaryota; kingdom Metazoa; phylum Chordata; class Aves; order Passeriformes; family Timaliidae; genus Illadopsis; species Illadopsis cleaveri. The sequence goes on from VXBB01024987.1 coordinate 14,368, forward strand.
CCCAGGGCCAGTGCCACCACCACAGGACGTCCCACATCAGTCCTCTGCATTCAAGTGCATGTCGCCACAGGACCCAGCTGTGCAGTGATCCTTCTATAGATGGAGAAACTGAGGCATGGAGCAGTGGGGAGGAATTTGCCCAGGGGTGCTCCAAAACCCACTGCCTCTTGGACAGTACTGGATGCCCCTTCGGCCACTGGCATCTCCTGGAACACTGATGTGGCCACCAAAGCCAGCTTCACTGAGCAGCCCAGGAGGAGGAGGCGCAGGCAGAGAGAGGCACCAAGCCTGGCAGCCACAAACTGCCCACTTCTTTTTATATATATTATATATATGTATGTATTTGTATATGATTTTTTATTATTAATACAGAGCCCAAATGGGCCCAGGCTCTGGTGGTGGTGTGAGCTGCTGGTCTGTCCCCACACAGGAACAAGGGTGGGAGGGGACACATCAGGGAGAATCGGCATTTCTTCACCAGCCACAAGTGGGTCTGGATGTCCCCCACTGTCATCCCTGTCCCTGTGCCTGGAGATCCGCCTGGTGTGGCGGTGAACCCTGTCCCTGGGCCTATGCAGTGAAAGGTGTTCACCCAGAGGTGCTCCCCCTGGGGAGGTGCAGAGGTGCTGACCCAGGGGTGCACAGGTGCTCACCTGTGGGTGAGCATCATGCCAGCACAGCCCCTTCAGCCCAGCCCCCCAGCACAGGGCCTTGGGGGCTTTGGAGGCGCTCAGACACAACCTTATTAAAAATTAATATTTCGGTGAGCTAATCCCCTCACTCTGCCTTTTAATTGATTGGCTAAAAGCACAGCTCTTTGCTGCTCATGGGGTTTTTTAATGCCCTTTTATTTCCAGCGATTATTCATATTTTTATGGCCCAACAAGTGAGGCCACGGGTGTGGGAGTGCCCGGGGGCAATTTTAGTGAGAGGCCTGGAAACCAGTTTGAGGGGCACAGAGCGGGGATGAGGTGACACCTGAGCCGGGGGACAGGCAAGAGGCTGCAGCCGCCGCCCGTCAGTCGCTGCGGGGTGTTCACTCGTAAGCCTAATGATNCGAGGCAGCGGGCGGTCCCCAAGGTGCTGTCCCAGTCGGATTCCCCTGGGTGCTGGGCTTTGGGGACCAGAGTGTCGCTGGCATGGAGGAACATCCTCGGAGATGGCTCTATTCTGTTTCCTGGGTTACTGCCTTCTACCTGGGACTTCTTCACCTGGGAAAGGAGCCTGGTCCTCACCTGGTCCCATCGGTCGGGGCTGGGGGAACCAGCAGGGACCAGGCTGAGCGAGGCCGAGCTCATGGTAGGGCTGGAGAGAGGCTGGGTTACACTGGAGGTGCGAGGTTGGAAGCCGGGGTCCCTCTGGCACCCAGTGCCGGCCGAAACACCGGAGCTGGCCCGGCCATTGCCACCGAACCCAACCGCGGCCACCGGGGCCATGTTGCTGCCCAAGCGAGCAGCCTGGGAGGAAGGAGGAAGAGTGCGAGAGGTGATGGAGACCTGTGGGCGAGGTCTGGTGTGGGTATCCCCTCGGACACATGTTGGAGCTGGCGGCAGGGGACTGATCACTTGTCTGTGCCACCCTGGCTCCACCATGCTGGCAGGGGTTAACACCGGACTGTTCCACTCGGATGGTTCAGGCAGCGAAGGGAGGAGGAAGAGGAGGAGGAGGAGGGAAAGGAGGAGGAGGAAGAGGACGACAAGGAGGAGGGGGAGGAGGACGAGGAAGATGTCACCCGTCGATCTGTCATTTCTCTTTTCCAGCCAGCATGGGGGACACTGCTAGCACCAATCTGGGCCGGTGGTGAGACAGGAGGGGTACGAGGAAGAGGATGGAGAGGGGGGGGCGAAGGTGAAGGCAGCCCCCCCCTCCCAAAATATCCCCCACCCTATCGAGCCATCGCCATGGCGACGAATTTTAACGACATCATCAAGCAGGGCTATGTGAGGATGAAGAGCAAGAAGCTGGGGGTGAGTGGGGATCTTGGGGAATGGGGAGATGTGGGGGGGACACCCATGGATTTGGGGTGCTGGTTTCCCAGTAAGNCCCGTCGATCTGTCATTTCTCTTTTCCAGCCAGCATGGGGGACACTGCTAGCACCAATCTGGGCCGGTGGTGAGACAGGAGGGGTACGAGGAAGAGGATGGAGAGGGGGGGGCGAAGGTGAAGGCAGCCCCCCCCTCCCAAAATATCCCCCACCCTNCACCGGCCGAATCCTGCACCGAGTAACACCCGTTCACCTGACCCAGGTCTCCCAGGGGCTGGGAGATGTCTGTGAGCCTTCTCTTCCCCCCGTGCCTCAGTTTCTCTGCACACACAGTTTGGCATCGGGGATTCCCGACAGCTGGAGGGGTTGGAACTGCTGGGTGCAAATTAGGGTGGTGTGGGAATGCAGCATCCCTAGGTGGGGGGTCAGGGGGTTTGGTCGCCCACCTCCATGGTTTGGAGCCGGCAGCAACGAGCATGCTGGGTAATTTCATGCTAATTAGGGAGAACAAAGAGGGAGCGGGCTCGAGGGGAGGGGGGGGACATGCCTGGGGACGGTGGCCCCGCCACCCTCAGAGGCAGGGGATGTAGGAGAGGGGACGGGGAAGTGCCAGAACAGCGGTCCCCTTGGGAGCTTTGTCTGTGTTCATTAATTAAGCTCTGTAATCAGCACTGGCGGGTGGTGGGGGCAGATGATGGCAGCCCCCGCATATCCCTATCCCCAGCATCCCCTCCTGTCCCCAGGCCAGCAGGGTCAGCAGGACCAGGCTCGGGTCCTGGGGCTGGGGACAGGGGGACGTGGGGATGTGGTGGGGACAGGGACCGCCACCTGCACCGAGCAGCCGCCGCGCTCTCTGTCCGGCAGATCTACCGGCGGTGCTGGCTGGTCTTCCGCAAATCCTCCAGCAAAGGGCCCCAGCGCCTGGAGAAGTACCCGGATGAGAAGTCGGCGTGCCTGCGGGGGTGCCCCAAGGTGAGGGAGTGCGCTGGAGGGGTGCTGGGGTGCTGCCCGCTGCCTGGGGACTCGTGCCAGAGCAGGTCCTTCCTTGCCCAAACTCGCTGGGTGGCTGTCACCCCATGGCGCTGCGGAGGGGAGTGCAGCTGGGTCCGGGTGCTGCAGGTGTCAGGGTCTGCGTGCAGCGGGTGACAGGGTCTGGGAGCAGCAGCTGGGGTCTGGGTGCAGCGCTCGGTGAGGCCCCAACTCCTCTGCAGGTCACCGAGATCAGCAATGTCAAGTGCATCACGCGGCTGCCCAAGGAGACCAAAAGACAGGCGGTGGCCATCGTTTTTACCGACGACTCCGCCCGGACCTTCACCTGCGACTCAGGTACGGGGCGGCGCTCAGGGGAGCCGGGCTGGGGGTGCTGGGTGGAGCACCCCGGCGTGGCCAGGGTCGCCCAGGGGCTGCCGTGGTGCCTTGCAGAGCTGGAGGCGGAGGAGTGGTACAAGACGCTGTCGGTGGAGTGCCTGGGCGCCCGCCTGAACGACATCAGCCTGGGGGAGCCCGACCTGCTGGCGCCCGGCGTGCAGTGTGAGCAGACGGGTGAGTGCGGCGGCGGGTGCTCGCCCGGGGCTCCGCCTCACTGCACCCCCCGCAGATTATTTTATTTTCTATTCTTTTTTCCCCTCTCCAGACCGGTTCAACGTGTTCCTCCTCCCCTGCCCCAACCTGGACGTTTATGGTGAGTGCAAGCTGCAGATTACCCATGAAAACATCTACCTCTGGGACACGCACAACCCCCGGGTGAAGCTGGTCTCCTGGCCCCTCTGCTCCCTGCGCCGCTACGGCCGTGACGCCACCCGCTTCACCTTCGAGGCCGGACGGTGAGATGTCACCCTTGCCAGGACAGGGATCACAGCTGTGTGCCTTTGTCCAGCTGGGTGCTCCAGGCAGTGGCACTGCTGGCATCACCACAGGGCAGGCCTGAGGCTGGGGTGATGGCTATGGCCTGTACAGTGTGCCTGTGGCAGGCAGGGCTTGGAGCTGATTCTGATCCCAGATCAGCACCATGAAGGGGACGTAGGCACAGCTCTAACAGTATGGAAAGCTGCACCAGCTGCCATCTGTGATGGGTTTTGATTATCATCCCGTGGCTTGAAGACCTTGGTGACATCCTGTGCCCTGTCCCTACAGGATGTGTGATGCAGGAGAAGGTCTCTACACCTTCCAGACGCAGGAGGGTGAGCAGATCTACCAGCGCGTGCACAGCGCCACACTGGCCATCGCTGAGCAGCACAAGAGGGTCCTGCTGGAGATGGAGAAGAACGTCAGGGTGAGCTCCAGCCCATGCTGAGGGGGGACACAGCTGGGGGAGATTCTGGGGGCCCAGTGTCACCCTCCTCCCCCCATCCACTGCAGCTGCTGAACAAGGGCACTGAGCACTTCTCCTACCCCTGCACCCCCACGACCATGCTGCCCCGCAGCGCCTACTGGCACCACATCACTGGCTCCCAGAACATGGCCGAGTCCTCCAGCTATGCTGGTGAGTGTCCTCACCCTACCCCAAGGAGATGCTGGTCCTCCAGTCCCCAGAGCTTTCCCCACCAGGTGAGCCCACCCTGTTTTGTCCCCAGGGGAGGCGTATGCAGGCGCCCAGGCCAGTTCGGACACCGACCTCCTCAACAGGTTCATCTTGCTGAAGCCAAAGTCCTCCAAAAGCGACAAGCCTGAAAACAGGGAGCCCACAAAGTCCCCGTGAGCTGGTGTGGGGGGACTGTGGCAGGGGTCCCCTTTTTCTTTTCCAAGGGGTGCCGAGGACGCAGGCAGTCACCCCTCAGAATCTCCATGAGACCGAGCTGGGTGCCAACACCTTAGGAAGCAGACACTGGCGCACGCCCTGGTCTGGCGTTAGTGGAGGTGATGGCTGGCTCAGCCTCAACTGACTTCAAATATATATTGAATATCTGTATTGTAAGAGATATTTCCTTCTCACATGAATGCAAATCTGGTGGCTGCTGAAGAGCCCTTGGGCAGATGCCCAGAGGTTTTTGACTCTTGGGGATCCAACTGGGAGGTGAAGAGAGGTGGGGGAGGGGGGTCAAGAAATTTGGAGTTTTCTGCGTGGCAGGAAGGCTGGAGCATCACTGCCATGGCCACGGAGCAGCATCAGAGGATGCAGCTGTGCCAGGCTGATGGTGCAGGGTCCCACCCCTCCATGAAGAGGCGGGTGCTCCTGAGGACACCCTGCCATCCCTGAGCTGATTTTTGCACTTCTTCAAGCTATTTAAACACTCGCTGTAGAATTGAGATGTCTCAGGAGAAACTGGTTTTCCTTCCAGGGGGGTTGGCTGGGGTGAGTAGCAGGACAGAGCCGAGCTCCCTGGCTTCTCCCACCCCACCACCCCTCACTCCTCCCACAGCTGTGTCCCCCTGCCATGCCCCTGGTTTATCTGCTGGTGGGCAACCATGGGACTGGTTTTGGCCAGTAGCATCTGTCTCTCAAGCGGCAGCTTTGTGGATATGAGAAGCCCCAGGGCAGAAAAACCCATGCTGATGGGGAGAGAGCCACATTCCTCTGTGCATTCCCATAGCCCTCACTCCCTCCTCACCCACTGGGGGTGGAACTGGGCTTTATGTGCTGAACTTAAAAGCAATTGATTTTTTCTAGTTCTCCTATTTATTGATCTCCTTTAGAAGGGCTATCTTTTTATTGCCGTGCAAACCTTGGTGTTTCTTTGGAGTCTTCTTTCTGTCTGGGTTGGATGCTTGGTGGTTTTATTTCTGCCCTTTAAAGCTCCAGGTCCATGTGTTGGACACAGGGAGTGTAGTGTGGGAATCTGTGGTCTGTAAATACTGTGTTTCAGGGTGGTGTAGCTTGTGGCTGAGGGGACATGGGGACAGAGAAAGGCTGCTCCTCGCAGCATGGCTGGGCACAGAGGGGCTCTGGACCCTAGCACTGCCCAGCAGTGTGTCCTCCCTGGGGTGAGAGGTGGAACTTGCTCTCTTTTCCTGGCTACACACCTCATCTGGAAAAGATTTAACATTTGTTACCAAAAATGTTTGGGGTTTCTGTTTTTTAAGGAGTTGCTCAATGAATAAACAACCCTTATCCACATCCACCCTTCCTGTTTGTCTGTTCCATCCAAGCGTGTTCGGGAAGCGCAAGTGGGAGCAGTGCCTGCCAGAGAGAAAAATGCTGATGGGGGAAGATTTCCTGAGGTTCCTGGCAGCATGCTTGGCTCAGGGCTTTGTTCTGCCTCCAGCCATGGCCAGGACATTTCAAGTGAAGCCCTAAAACCACTCAGAGAGGAAGAAGAGTGGAGCGAGTTGCCACACTCCATCAAGCAATCCTGAGTGGAACAGGATGCCAGCACCCCACTGTCACCCTCACCTCCGGCTGCCCGTGGCTCTGGGGATGTGCCAGGCCAGTGGTGGCTCCAAGTACCCAGGTGAAGGAGTTTCAAGGCACACCATCTCCCAGCTCTCCCAGAGCTGTGCCAGGTAAGCTCTTCATGCCATGACTGTCTGGCAGCACTGGCCTCAAGGTAAGACAGCCATGCCAGCCAGCACAGTGATCCCTCCAGGGACAGGGACACTGGGAGCCATGCTGCAGCCAGCTCTGCCATGGCAAGGAAATGGAAGCAGCAGCCTGGCTGCAGCAGCTTTTGCCTGGAGGGGAAGGCAATGCTGACATGGGCTGCTCTCCCCAGCTCAGCATGACTCCCTGAACCATCCCCATCCACACCAGGATGAGCACAGGGACACACAGGCCTTCCCCTCCCTCCCAGCCCCCATGGTACAAGAGCTGCAGGCCTCTGCAGGAAAGTGTAACCAAGAAGCTCATCCCAAGTCATGCTGGGCAGTGATGGTGGGGAAGAGGAGGGGAGACAAAGGCCACTGCTTTCAGCCACTGCCAGGGGGATCAGGGCATGGGGCCTGCACCAAACTCCAGCCCACTACACACTGGGGGCTGTGGGCACAAAGAAAGGTATCAGCCAGGTGGCCACCACATGCCACCTAGCTCCTCAGAAAAGGGTTATACAGCATAGGGGTGGAGTCTGTTCCAGAGGATTCTTTTAAGTACAGTTTTGCCTGCCTGGCCCAGCTGGGCTCCCCTGCAGCCCTGCCTTCTGCAGCATCTCACACACCCCAGCCTCAAACATCTGCTTTAAACACAGCCCTGGATCAATGAACAACGGGCTGCCTGCAGGAGGGGTGCTGCTCTCCTCAGGAGATAATATCACAAGCAGCAATCAGCATCAGCGAGCACTGCTCCCTCCAAAGCAGAACTCATTGAGTTAATGTCTAGTGGAGAGAAGTAAATGATGTGACATCTACTCCAGCAGCCTTGGATGAGCTTTCAGGGATGACAGAAAAATTTGGGGATAAGGATTTATTCAGCACAGTAAGGAATGGACATGTAAATAAGGTAGGGTTGTGTAACAAAGGTACACACTTCCCAATCCCAAACACCACATGGCCAAAATCCAACACCAGAACCACAACTCCAAGATCACTTGGAGACAAAGCCTGTCCCAGCTAAGACGCTCACTGACTGATTCCCTTCCTGGTTTACCCTACACATCACAATGGCTTTCCCTGGAAAGGAAGACCAGGGAAGAGGTGTTGCCAACCAAGTGCTGAGCCAGGAAGGGCAGAGGGAGATGATGGGGAGGTAAAAGCCTCTCCCTGGGTCTCAGCCAGGCATCACTCACAGCTCACAGTACTCTCTTACAAGGGCCACCTCAGTTGATAGTGAGGACATCACTCTGGATCTCGTGGCTCAGCTGTGTCTGGAGGTCACTCAGTTTCTTCTTGAGGCCGGACAGAGCAGACAGGACAATGGTCTCAGGGCGCAGAGAACCGCAGGACTCCACGTTGTAATAAAACCTGAGGTTACAAGGCAGGGGGTTAAGTCACCATCACCTCTGCAAGGAGGTGCAAACCCAGACTGCACATCATTCCAGCCCATCCACATCCATTGCAGGGAGATCTGCCTGCAGTCCCAACCATCACCATCATCATGCACCTCCCACGCACGCAACAGCCAGTGCTGCCCCTCTACAACCATCACACCAAGACTCACAACTTCATGGGCTGCAAGAGCACTTCTGAGATTGATTTCTGTTCAGCACCGTGACCTGCGAGCCAGCAGCCCCAAGCCAGGGACTACGGCTGGCTGAGGCACTTCTGCAGTGCAAATAACACCAGCAATCAGAGCGTGAGACACACACACATGAATGAATACCTTAAGCCAGGGTATTTTCCCCACAGGCCTCACACCTCACTGAGTGTACACCACCCTATATGGCAACATGAACTCAGGAGAACTGTCTAGTATCTCCCAGAGGGAAAAACCTGCCACATCTGGGTATATCACCACTTAATGCCAACTCCTGTCCTGCTTTTCAGGGAATGTCATCTCCCTGGGCTGGCAATTTCAGCACAGTGTAGACACTCTTAATGAGAGCCCATGAGATGCATCCAGCCAGTCACCCCATCTTCCAGCTGCAGCACTGCATTCAGCTCCCTACCTCTCTGGCTTCCCATTGGGGTCGTAGGGAGCCTGAGCATCCTCATCGTCGATCTCTGAGTACTCACTCTTGGGCCTGGAATCAGAGAGCAGGAGAGGTGACACAGAGCCCAGGCACTCAGCCTGTCCCCACAGAGCCCAGGCACTCAGTCTGGCCCCACAGAGCCCAGNCAGGAGAGGTGACACAGAGCCCAGGCACTCAGCCTGGCCCCACAGAGCCCAGGCACTCAGCCTGGCCCCAGGGACTGAGCACTGGGGCTCACATCCAGCACACAACAAAGTGGTTATCAAATATCAAGTCACAGAAACAAGCTCAGTCGCAGTTTGAGTTTTCTGGCTCCTCACTAATGTCACAAAGTCATCCAGCAACACTGGAAGAAGGGGATCAGCCCTGCTCTGCCCAAGCCCAGCAGGCCCTGTACTGTGGCTCCATTCACCTACACTGGTACAGTCTGGCAGGTGCTTACAGTGAAGGGATGTTGATTCCTGAAGACTCTGTGTTTATGGAGTCTGGATGCTTTTATGGAATAATGGACCTTGGGTTATCTTTTCTTTCTACTTCCCACTGGGCCAGGAAAGCACTGCAGTACTCCAGCACTCAAGTCTGTGAGGCACAGTTGGCTTGGACCCAGCAGGAAAAAAAATCTCCTCTACAACAGACACCAGTTGCATCAGTGAGCTCCATCCTAATGTCCTGCACCTCCACTCCTCTCCCAAAATCACTGCAATACCTGTGCATCAGTTAGGCAAACACATCTTTCTACCTGCTGCATCCCTTGGGTTATAGAGCACCATACCAGAGAGACTGTGTGGAACCACTTAATCCATGTAAGAAAACCCAAAGCCTTAAGCTGTCTGAGAAGCCAGCACAGAAAATCCTGTACCCACCAAGGTCTCCTGCTGGCCTTCCTCTGCCCTAGCAATCCCAGAAACACTGATCCCAGCACCCTGTAATCAGCTGCCTGAAATAAAACTGTATTTCTCAAACAAACCCTCTCCCTGTACAAACCACTGAGAGAGATGAAGTGTTAATTGAGGTGGGATTTCTTGTTACTTGCAGAACCACCCATGACCAAAACAGTGCAGAGGTTTCCATGACCCTGACAGCTGTTTGGAGAGTCCAGCTGCATGCCAGTGCTCTGCCAACAGCCTCAAAAAGCAACTAGCATGAAAAACTAAACCAAAAATCATAGCTAGCTTTGGACAGCAAAAGCCTTTGCCTCTTTGTCTTCACAGGGAGTCAGATGAACTTGAAAAGACAGACATATTGTCAAGAACTGGCAGCTCCAATGTCAATACTCTTTTGGGATTTTTCCAACTTTTACATATATTTTGCCTAACACTTCTCAAAAACTGTTTCCTGGTGCCCTGTCTGTTGTATGCCACACCAGGTTTCTGAGCCTGCCACTGATCAATGTTTACAGCAGCACATCCACTACCCTGCCCAGTCCCTGCTCTTAGGGACTTGCCCTTGCAACCCAACCTTCTACTGTCTGCCCTCATAGCAAGTTCTTTCATCTCATATGGACCTGTTCTTCCCTCAGACCTTACTACAAAAGACTTGCACAGAATGGAAAAATACCAGCAACAAGTGGTGAAAAATAGCATCAAAGCAAGGCAAACCAGCAGTGATGGTACATGAGGGAGGACAACAGACGACCACAAACCAGTCCACCTTGCGTGCAGCTGCAAACAAGCGCCTGGCCTCGCTACCCAACCCCAGGAGCAGAGTCTGCACAAGGGGATGTGGCAGTCACACTCCCCATCACTGACTGACCCAAACTATCTCCAGGGCTGAAGTGTAAGTTGTTGCCTGCTGGAGAACCTTTCCCAGTCCCTGCAGACAGACACCAGGACGTACCACTCCTCTGGTTTGGGGTACACCGTGTGCCTCAGCGCGTTGTCGGGGTCGTACTCGAAGGCCACGCCGGCCGTGGGGTTCCACTTGGCGTGTTCCTTGCCAAAGCCCTTCTTGGCGTAGGCCCGGAGCCGCAGCTCCTGCCCCTTCCGCAGCTTCACGATCAGGATGTCTGGAAAAGCACACGCCTGTCTGAGAAGGCTGCAGAGGAGAAATGAGTGTGCAGGATCTGCAGCAAAGGCAGATTGTTTGTGCTCAGGAAGATGTTTCCAGCATTCAGGGTTTGCTTGGCTTCTTAGAGGGGCTCAGTTGTATCCCCAGAACAGTAAAAAGGAGCTGCACAGGCCCTCAAGGAATAGCCAACAACACACCATTTCACCTCCTTGCTGTCTCTAAGCTCTCACAAGGAGAGACAGAAGCAACCTCTGACACAGGACTTCAGTTCTGGGACAATCTGAGTGGCATTAAGGCAAAATACTGCCCCCCTCATGCAGTGACACTAGCTGCCCAGAGGTGTCATACTTACAGTGGCCTTACGGTTGCACAGTTAGTAAAGAAATAATGAGTTCAAGGAATCTGAGAGAAAAGTTAATTTCCTCCTACAGTTCTTATTCCCAGTGACCCACCACTCACCATCCTGCTCCACATAGTCATTGGGGTCATTGTCTCTGCTCCGGGATGTCACCTGCAGCAGCCCAACAAAACCAAGCAAATTAGGGACAAGATCAGCTTGGATGAGTGCTCCAGCACAGCACATCTGCTTGGTTCCCAGAGTCGCTCCCACAGCTGCTATAGATGACACACAGCACTCAGAGCACCTCAGCCAAAGGCAAGTAACAGACTGCAGGCTCCAGCTGGGCTTTATCCAGGCACACACTGTCACCAGGCAGCAGGAGCAGCCCAGGTTGTGGTGACATCTGGATCTGCACTAGAACATTCTCTGTAAGTCCCTTTGCCTCTGTCCCACTTCGGCACCACCAACTCTCCCCAAGATGACTGCACAGGAGCTGTTTGGCAGCACTGCTCTGGCCCAGGCTCCTCACTTTGCCATGCTGACAGCCAAGA
>VXBB01024987.1:26836-123021 GCA_013399915.1 Illadopsis cleaveri
CCGGCGCCGCGGCGGTGCTCACGCTAGGTCCGTGTTCTCTATGATGAACTTGACGTTCTCATCCGTCAGCTCGGTGATGCGCACGGTGGGCTGGTTGGCGTACGGCATAGCTGCCCGGCCCCGATCCCGCCGCCCGGAGCGCCCGCCCGGTCCGTCCCCGCCCCGCTCCCCACGGCCCCGGTGCGCCGCAAAAAGAGTCCGTGCCAGGCTGAGTACGACTTTATTGGTGCCGGGGAAGGGCCGGGCGCGGCCCCTCCGGTACTCGCCGCCGCTGCCGCCTCACCGGCGCTGGTTCAGCCCCGCCAGGTTCTTGATCTGTGGGCACAGGGAGAACGGGGTTTAGTGCCCCTGTCGCCGGAGCAGATGCCGAGGGGAGGCCCGTGTGCTACGAGCAGAGATGCGGGGGCGAGAGGCATGACTGTGGTCTGGGGACGGGCGGGAATCAAACTGGAGCCACCTCCGGCATCCCTCTGACAGGAACCTGCTCTCCCGGTCCAAGGTTTCAGCTTAGGTTTATTTCTACGGCCACACAGAGCTCGGCAGTGAATTTATGCTTTTTGGGCATTACGCTTGCTCATCCATTTTGCAGAGACCTGCAGAGCTCAGCACTCCTGTAAAGGAGCACACCTCGGGACACCCTGGACGTGGGAGGCTCGGAATGTGTTCCCCTAACAGTTGTGCATTGAGATGATTCTGCCCTAAAGCCATCTGACTACAACCCACCCCCCTTCAGAATCCATCCAGGTCCTCCCGTTTATCTGTGNTCTGACACAGGACTTCAGTTCTGGGACAATCTGAGTGGCATTAAGGCAAAATACTGCCCCCCTCATGCAGTGACACTAGCTGCCCAGAGGTGTCATACTTACAGTGGCCTTACGGTTGCACAGTTAGTAAAGAAATAATGAGTTCAAGGAATCTGAGAGAAAAGTTAATTTCCTCCTACAGTTCTTATTCCCAGTGACCCACCACTCACCATCCTGCTCCACATAGTCATTGGGGTCATTGTCTCTGCTCCGGGATGTCACCTGCAGCAGCCCAACAAAACCAAGCAAATTAGGGACAAGATCAGCTTGGATGAGTGCTCCAGCACAGCACATCTGCTTGGTTCCCAGAGTCGCTCCCACAGCTGCTATAGATGACACACAGCACTCAGAGCACCTCAGCCAAAGGCAAGTAACAGACTGCAGGCTCCAGCTGGGCTTTATCCAGGCACACACTGTCACCAGGCAGCAGGAGCAGCCCAGGTTGTGGTGACATCTGGATCTGCACTAGAACATTCTCTGTAAGTCCCTTTGCCTCTGTCCCACTTCGGCACCACCAACTCTCCCCAAGATGACTGCACAGGAGCTGTTTGGCAGCACTGCTCTGGCCCAGGCTCCTCACTTTGCCATGCTGACAGCCAAGAATCAGCAAGCCAGAGACCTCAGGGCAATCCAGGAGTTTGGGACTCGGGGTGCAGGATGAGGCCACACTGCTTTGCACCCCATCAGACAGCAAGTGAAGGCCAGCGTGGCAGAGACGAGGAGGGCACTGGCACACATGCTGCTTCTGCAGGTATTCCTGCTTTGCTCTCCCACTAGGGTTTAAGTGGAGCTTTAGGAAACACGAAACGTGCTCAGAGTGCCTACACTCCATGTGTTTGCCACCCCTCCTGAGCAGGACCACAGAGCAGGGTGGCACTGACCGGGATGACGCGGGGGTTGTTGGAGATGAGGTCGCGGGATGTCACGTGCCGGGTCTGGTCCTCGTTGCAGCGAACATCCAGCGTGAACTCCACGGAGCACTCGGGGCAGAACTCATCACACGTGCAGTCCTGGCACACACATGGGCTCTTTATGCAGGGAACTGCCAGAGCTTCCCATCACATCAAACACCCACCACCCCCAAAACGATTTCCCACAGCATTTCCTTGACTCACTCTGGAATATTGCATCTTATCCACAATGTCATCGCTGGTGAGTGGGATGAGACCTGTGAGAAGCAGGAAATCCGAGAACATCTGAGTGAGACCACAAGAGCCTGTAACCCTCCTGCTAAGACAGAAGGAGGAACAGCACCTGACAAAAGTGCTTCAGCATCTCTGGACTGATTTTACCCACAACACACCTTCATCTTCCTCCCCACCGCAGCACTCACCCAGCCTGTGTGCAATGAATTCATCGTGGAGCACAGAGGAGTTGGCATCGATCTGGACCCAGTCAATGGCTGCAGAGAAGAGGAAGTCACAAACTGAGAAACACTCATGTGGGGAAAAACCAGTTCCGAGGGCACAGAGAACATCACAGAGACTGCAGAGACACACTGAGGCAGCATCTGCAGGGCACAGTACTGGCTGAACACGGGTAAGAAGAACCAAAAGCAGAGGGGAGCTGTGGGAGAACACGGAGGGCAGCCCAAGGGCGTGCGACCACAGGCAAACGAAATGCCTCACCTATGATGGGGACTTCTGCGATGAACACTCTTCGGATGGAATTTGCCACCCTGAGGGAGGGAAACAGCCGTGTTTAGGCATGAGGGAGTGTGAGGCTGCGGGCCCGCACAAACGCTGGCCGAGGCTGCTGCGGGGCTTTGCCTCAGAGACCCTGCCCGGCCGCATCGGCAGCGCCCGCGGGGAGGCCGGGCCCATGGGGCCGCCCCNCTGAGTACGACTTTATTGGTGCCGGGGAAGGGCCGGGCGCGGCCCCTCCGGTACTCGCCGCCGCTGCCGCCTCACCGGCGCTGGTTCAGCCCCGCCAGGTTCTTGATCTGTGGGCACAGGGAGAACGGGGTTTAGTGCCCCTGTCGCCGGAGCAGATGCCGAGGGGAGGCCCGTGTGCTACGAGCAGAGATGCGGGGGCGAGAGGCATGACTGTGGTCTGGGGACGGGCGGGAATCAAACTGGAGCCACCTCCGGCATCCCTCTGACAGGAACCTGCTCTCCCGGTCCAAGGTTTCAGCTTAGGTTTATTTCTACGGCCACACAGAGCTCGGCAGTGAATTTATGCTTTTTGGGCATTACGCTTGCTCATCCATTTTGCAGAGACCTGCAGAGCTCAGCACTCCTGTAAAGGAGCACACCTCGGGACACCCTGGACGTGGGAGGCTCGGAATGTGTTCCCCTAACAGTTGTGCATTGAGATGATTCTGCCCTAAAGCCATCTGACTACAACCCACCCCCCTTCAGAATCCATCCAGGTCCTCCCGTTTATCTGTGCAGTGGATGTGCTGCAGGGACAGACCAAACATCGGCAACGGGAGATATCCCAGACCCCAGAGCATCGTGTGGATGTGAAACAGAGCCTGGGATTTCTCTAGTGGAGGATCCTTTTGGCATATGCAGGTATGAGAGAGGAGAGAGGCTGAAAGACACTAAATTCCACCACAACTGCAGGGGAAGGAGGTGGGACAAATTCTTGACAAGTGCCTCATCAGTAAAAATAATGTCTTAATTTATGTTCCAGTCTGTTTGTCTTGTCCTGATACAAGGAAAATGTATTTCTGATAACAAGGAAATCACTTTGTTGCTAAATGCAATGGGGGTTGTCCAAAACCAGGATCACAGTGAGGGTCTGAAGCCCTTCAAAAGTCACTCCTGGGTACACGAAGGGTTATTTTGTATCCCAGAGAAAGTTCAGGTCCCTCTGCATGGACAGAAAGCAGGCCAGGACACTACCAAGGAGTGAATGAATTCTTGGAAGGACACTGAAGTCAAATGAAACAGCGTGAGGAAGTCACCCTGCTGTGGCTGAGGGACAGGCGCCACCTCCCAAATATCCATGGGGCCACCAACCCTCAGTCAAGATTTCCAGTACAGGGCCTGGCACAGGGAGAGATCTTGTGACCAGAAATGAAGAACAGCTGCAATTATTCTGATCACCTGTCTCTCCACCCTAAAGCTCACCCCGCAGCTTCAGACTTAATTTCCTTATGCTCTATTCATGTTCTTTCACCACAAAACAGTGAACTAACTCAAACTACCAAGAAATCACCCTTAAATAAATCTAAGTTATGAAAGACAACAGTTTTTCCATGTTGTCCTCTAGATTTGGGAGGAAAACACATGCTGACACATTCAGAAAGCAATTCTGCTCTCACAGCCCTGCTGGTTTCAGCATTACTTACAGTAACTGCAGCTCCCATCAGGCCCTGGACAACGGCTTCTCCAGTGGATTGGACCTGGGAGACACAGGGAGAACATGACCTTTTGCTTCCTGCAGTTGCACCCGTGGCCCCCAAACACAGAGAGGGAATGCACAACAAACATGTACTTGCTACAGAAAGGTGCCACAGACAGGACACATGAAAGGGGTTTCCTGGGCTGTCTTCTAACCACTGGGACAGTCTGCCAAAGAGGGCACCTACATGTCAGTTTACTAAAAACCACATAATCATTTATTGATTTTGAACTGACAGCAGCAAGGGAGTTTCTCAGCAGATGTGGGATCTGCATGGGGCAAAAGCCAGGTATGCCTGCATATATCCTTGGGGAGGAGGGATTTGCTGCATGCACAGCTGTCCCTAAGGTTACCTGACTGGCTGTATTGCTCATGGTCATGGCATCAGCCACTCTGTTTCCCAGGAAGCGCCAAGTGTCCTCGAAGCCAGGGGACGAGTCCTGCATCATCACCAGCTCAGTGGTGTTGTAGATGCCAGTGAGCACAGCCCGCCGAGTGTACCAGTTAAACTGCAGGGGCACAGGAGGAGAGAGAAGGCTGTGATCTGAATGCACATCAGGAGTGCAGCTATCAGAGAGCAGCAAGGAAAAATCCCACACCCACAGCACGTTCCTTCCCATATAGAGGAATTTGCCCTTTGCAGCTGGATCTATCAGGGCTTGAGACAAAACTCTTCCTGTTCCCTTCCTGCTCCTAAAAACCCACTTGAAAGGGTCTCTGAGGCACGAGAACACTTTGCCTGGCTCCTGGTGTTGGGAAGTGGGATCTGCTGTGAGCAACTTTAAACCCCATTACTGGGACAGAGGGAGCAGGCTCAGCATCACAGCTTCCCCAGAAAACTCATGTAACCAGTCAGAAGGTGCACACAAAACACCAACTTTAGAACCTCTCCTAATCCCTGCATCAGTGAGACTTTAGGAACTGCTCAGTGCAGACACTGGCTCCAACACGTTGATTTGACTTGCATAACGTGTAAGGGACTTCCAGTTCCTGAAGCAATTGTGTTCTTTCAGCTGTCTTCTGGTTTATTCCTTTAATTTTTCTGCTGTCATTTATTTTTCACTGCAGTAGCTTCTTTTTTATACACAGATAAAAGAAGCTTATTAAAGTTGTTTGTTACAATATTTCATTTAGCTTTTTCCATCTCTCCCTACATCTATAAGAATTAAAGTAATTTATTAATTGCTATAATTAAAGTTATAATTTTCTTTTATTTCCTGCCAGAAAGATGAAAGCTTTAATAAGCTACTGGTATTTTTAGGTAGGTTCTTTAAAGGTTTTCAAGTCAAGTCTGTAAATGCTATTGCTGGTAGAAGAGAGCTGTTTGACAGACCCACTGCTCACTCACTGAAAACTGGACCAACTTCTTAGTCTCAAAATCTCAACAACTTTGCCTGTGTCTTCAAAAAAGAAAAAAGAAGAGCACTTAAGAGCCTAGGAAAGCAGGCCCTTTTAATTTGCACTAATCCCATTGGCAGTAATTTGCATTTAGTCTCAGTGGCTCTTAAGTCTCTTTAGAAATTAGACTGTGGTTTATAAAGACCCTTGGGTGCCTCTAAAATGCCTTCTTCACTCAACAAATGGGCCATTTGCAGAAGGATTCGGCCCCACTCCTACTTGAACCCATGATTTTGCCAAAGTGCTGAGGGGTAGAACCAGCTTGTCCCCACAGCACGAGGACTCACATCTGTGGACTGGTCCCCAGCATAGTGCCAGATATCATCGATCATGCTGGTCAGGAGGTTGAGGCTGGAAGGGATGTTACGTGGGAGCAACAGGACACTCAGGGCCTGCAAAGGAAACACACACAGAAATGGCAGCTGAGGAGAGAAGGATGTAACACTAAAAGAGACCAACACAGCTCTGCCCTGTTATCTTTTCCTCTTGTTGCTGACTTGCCTCCAGCTCCCAGTGACAAGTCCTCCCAGCTCTTTGCAGTCTTTACATGCAGCAGGATGTGCAGGGAACACACAGCGTGGCTCATAAGTTCAGGCCTCAGCCTGTACTGGAGCTGAAAGATCCCTGCTCAGTTCAAACATCCCTGTGTTGTCTCTCCTGAGCTGCCTCTCTGGCAAGGAAACATCAGAGGCTGAGCTGACTCACACTGTGTGCCCCTGTGGGCAGGGAGTCACATCTCTCATTTCTCTGAATTTGACTTTGAACTCGGAGCAGCAACCAAGGGCAGAACAGCTCCAGCCATAATGGCCCTGCTGGGATCCTGCAGCCTTTGAACGTAATCACACAGTGCCAAGAGAGACACAAACCACCCACATCCTTCACAAGGCAAATTATGCTCATCTGAAAGGAGAACATGAAGCCTGTACTCTTTCTCTGTGCATGGGGTGCAGGATTCAGCTGCCCAGAGGCCAGCAGTGGTTCTGGACAGAGGCTGACCTCACCTCTGCAATCTTTGCAGCCCAAGATTAGGAACTCTTTGCTTGTCACTGTAGCCACAATTCAATTCCCTTCCCACCATGGGAAGAATGGCTTGACAGTCAAATCTGAATTTAGAAGCATGGAGCCCTCTCAGTTCACAGCTCTACCCTCAGGCTAGCAGGGGCTTGTTGGTCACACAGTCAAGGACAGTTTCCTGCAGCAAAGCAGTTCTGCATTTCCAGGTGTGAGGTGATCCTGGTGCAGCCACAACAACACTGCACGGAGCCTGACTGGCAGTGACACTGCAAATAGGACTAAGCAGAGACACAGGTAATCCCCTGGGGATGCCAGATGGGTGAACAACAGAAAGCTTTGCCTTTCCAGAACTGCGAGAAATAATTGATCTAAGGTCACCTTTAACTGCCTTCTTCTAAGGCTGCTCTCCTCTTGAAGGGTACTAATCATTTGAAACCAGCCAGGGTTTCATTTAAAACCTTGAACTAATCTGGTGGAGAGACCATGTTGAAAGTCACAGGGTGTTTAAAATACACACACGCAAAAGAGACAATGTTGATATCACTTTTGTACCTGGGGCCATTTCTCAATATATGGAATCAGCATCCTCAGTCTGGCTTCCACAGCATCTCTAAGGAATTCATCTATAGGCTTCTTCCTGAGTAAGGAAAAAAAATTAGGAAGAATATCCAAGTTACACTCAATTCTGAACTTGAAAGATCAATCTCCACCTAGTTGAGCAATAGATAAGCAAAGTATTATATATCCTTCATGCCTTTGGTCCTAGTCTGTATCTGGGAAGATGGTTTTATTTGGGTAAATTATATTTTCAACTTAAATTATCTGTGTTCCAGATGGCCTCTCTGTCTACCCAACTACTAAAATCTGCAAAGGAAGACATTTGTTCACACCCAGTACTCACTCTGCTTCACCCAGCTGCACTAGTTTCTGCTCCTTCTCCAGTAGCTTGGACAATTTGGTGTTGCACTCAGACACAAAGTGCAGGACCAGTTCACTGCCATCACTGTGAAACATCCCTGCTGCAGCAACAGAGAGGCCCAGGGTCTGTAGGGAAGAAGAGAGAAGCACAGACCAGGTAAGACACTGCTAAGCAGGATCCAGCCAGAAAAAAGTTGTATTTATTTTCTGAAAGACATTATGTGAATTTAAACAAAGCAGTGCTGCATTAAAAAGCACTTCCTATACATGTTTTTCTCTCTTTAGGATTCACTACTCTTCATTGTGCCTCAGCCTAACTCTGAAGGGGTTATCCTGTAGCAGCTGGGTTTCATTCCTGCCCAGTAGCATTTGCTGACTAGGGTGCATCGCCCAAGAGTATGTGGGGGAAGCATGCAGGCCTGGCTGTCCCTGCACTTCAGCTCCATCCAGTTTTCAACTGGTTTGTTGCTTCTCTCCCCACATACCTTGGCTCCCTCTGCAATGGCCTCTGCAGTCCAGCCATGTTCAGGCACAAACTCCAGCGCCGCTGTGAGGATTCGATGCTGCAGCTGCTCCTCGCTCTCATAGTCCTCAGACTCCTGGCCGCCCTGGCCAGTGTAACTATGAGAAGGTATTGTTACAGTGAGGGGAATGCCACCACCAAACATCAGAACCCTGGGCTCTGCCATGCACTCGCTGACACCAAGCACATTTTGGGACCTGCTTAGTATAAATCTGGCCTCCTCCACTAAAATCCTTCCCTGTCCAGAAAAATGAATCTTAATGAACCTTTGCTGAGAGAGAAGACAAAAATAAGGGAAGGAGGGCTCAATGGAGATGCCTACATGGAGACCAATCAGCCCCATATTCCCTCTCCTTTACAGAAAACTAAACTAGAACTTTTTCCAACACAGGCTTTATACTATAGACATATGGACCACCTGTGGTCCCTTTTCTTTAGATTTACACAAAAATCCAGAAGCAAAGACTTGCACTTTGCAGACGAGAGAGTTTGCCTCTTGAAAGCAAGTCCCACACTGTTTCCATGGTGGAATTTGCATTGTCACAGCAAACTAGCTCTCCAGCAGCTGCAGTCTGGGGCTCCTTAACTCTAGATCTCGTTGTCTTCTTGGATTTCAGATGTGAGGTTCAGGAAAGCAAAAGCCCTCAGATCCCTCTGTGGGCAGGACAGTGCTAGACGGAGCTGCTGAGTTACCTGTGGTGAGGGCCCTGAGGTTCCTGTTCAGGCTGGTGACCAGCTGGAGGTGAATCAAAGTGCTGCTGAGAGGAAGATGTCAATGGCTCCTTCTTGTGCTCATCGGAGGCTCTCCTCAGCGCGGCCGAGGCCTGGAGGGCACGGGCTGGTGGGTAGTGCTGGCACTTGACCACTGCAAGGAAAACCCAAGAGTCAGCATCTCCTTCCAACACCAGCAAGCACAGAAAATTAACGTGAAGAGAGTTGTGAATGCAGCTGAAAAGAACACAGATTCACAGTGTCTTTTTTTACGCTTCTGGTAAGTGTCACTCTCAGCTGAGCTCATGTCTATGTGAATAAAACAAAAATGGTTTTGAGGGAAAGAACAGCGCAAATGGCACACATTGCAAATAGTGTCCCAATCTTGGACTGGGAACCAGGCATTCAAACATTTTTGGTCCCTGGTTAAGGAGTTGAGAGGAAGGTGCTGAACTCTGAGCAGGGGATATAAGACAAGTCCGACTCGGGAGTTGAAGAGCCCTGACAGACACCACAAGCTAATCACTGACTACTCAACGACACTCGGGGGGAACTTTTAATTTAGCTGCTGCTTTTTGGGTTTGGTTTTTGTTGTTTTTTTTTGTTTTGGGGGGGTTTNTTGGAAGCGGGCAGAGCGCGATGACGTCACGCTGACGGCGTCAGACCGGGACCATCGAGCGGAGCGGGCCGAGCCACGGGAGGGGAGCGGGGAGCGGCGCGGGACGGGGCTGGCGCTCCCCCTTTTCTGTCGCCTTAAAAATCTTTTCTGAGACTTTGTCTGAAGCGCTTGGGAGGGGGGAGGGAGCTCTGTGTGTGTGTATTTAAGTAATTCCTTCACAAAATTTCCTCACGTATCCTGTCCTTGCTCCCTCTGAACTGTCCCTGCTCGGCGACCGAGAGGTTTATTACGCCCGTTCTCCATGTGCGCACCTGCTGTAGGGCCCGCAGCCTTGCGCGGCGTCCCGGCCGCCGGGAGCCCGGAGCGTTCCCCGGAGCCCGGAGCGTTTCCGGCCGCTCGGAGCCCGGAGCGTTCCCCGGAGCCCGGAGCGTTTCCGGCCGCTCGGAGCCCGGAGCGTTCCCGGCCGCCCGGAGCTGGCTGTGCTGCGTCAGGAGACTGCTGATGTGCTACAGAGCCCTGGGAATGGTTTGGATTGGAAGAGACCGTCAAGATCATCCCATGCCAACACAGCAGCTTTCTAATCTGCTGAAGTGGAACCTGTGCTATTGTTTAACCCCTTTCCTTGCCCTGTTCCTCGGGGACTGTTAAATGTGTGTGACATGGAGATAAGGGCCCCTCCTCACACCACCCACACGGGATCCTCGGCCTCCTCCTCCCCGCATCTCAGGGAGGAGGTGTTGCTGTTGATGCAATTTGGGCTCTGACTGATCTTGCAAGGTCATAATCTGCTGTTCAGAGAGGAACGTGTGACTTCATGTTTATCTTTCCCACCCTAGCCTAGCAGTTTAGATATCTTTCAAGATTTTCAGCCTTTTTCTTGGGAAAGGTGGCTTTTTAATGATATGTGTGTTTACAAATGTTACTGTCTGCTGTAGCTGGTCAGCTTGTGTCACACATGTAAAACCAGCTGTGAGATGTTACAACCTGCAGTGTACATCCTAGGTGTACATTCCCTACTGGGTTGGCATTGTGTTGTTTTAGGGTGAATTCCTACCACAGTAGCTCAAAAAAGGCACAGATTGTCCCATTCTGAGCTTGTTTGCAGTTTCCAGGAGAGAGGAGGAGTCCACAGCACATAGAGACAGAGGAACTGTGGATCAAANGTTTCCGGCCGCTCGGAGCCCGGAGCGTTCCCCGGAGCCCGGAGCGTTTCAGGCCGCTCGGAGCCCGGAGCGTTCCCGGCCGCCCGGAGCTGGCTGTGCTGCGTCAGGAGACTGCTGATGTGCTACAGAGCCCTGGGGATGGTTTGGATTGGAAGAGACCGTCAAGATCATCCCATGCCAACACAGCAGCTTTCTAATCTGCTGAAGTGGAACCTGTGCTATTGTTTAACCCCTTTCCTTGCCCTGTTCCTCGGGGACTGTTAAATGTGTGTGACATGGAGATAAGGGCCCCTCCTCACACCACCCACACGGGATCCTCGGCCTCCTCCTCCCCGCATCTCAGGGAGGAGGTGTTGCTGTTGATGCAATTTGGGCTCTGACTGATCTTGCAAGGTCATAATCTGCTGTTCAGAGAGGAACGTGTGACTTCATGTTTATCTTTCCCACCCTAGCCTAGCAGTTTAGATATCTTTCAAGATTTTCAGCCTTTTTCTTGGGAAAGGTGGCTTTTTAATGATATGTGTGTTTACAAATGTTACTG
The DNA here is from genome assembly GCA_013399915.1 of Illadopsis cleaveri. Classification (NCBI taxonomy): domain Eukaryota; kingdom Metazoa; phylum Chordata; class Aves; order Passeriformes; family Timaliidae; genus Illadopsis; species Illadopsis cleaveri. The sequence goes on from VXBB01024987.1 coordinate 37,878, forward strand.
TCTGCTGTAGCTGGTCAGCTTGTGTCACACATGTAAAACCAGCTGTGAGATGTTACAACCTGCAGTGTACATCCTAGGTGTACATTCCCTACTGGGTTGGCATTGTGTTGTTTTAGGGTGAATTCCTACCGCAGTAGCTCAAAAAAGGCACAGATTGTCCCATTCTGAGCTTGTTTGCAGTTTCCAGGAGAGAGGAGGAGTCCACAGCACATAGAGACAGAGGAACTGTGGATCAAAATCTCCCCATCTCACTGCAGTTAAATTTGATAGAGCATATCCATGAGCTGTGCTTTAGTGGAAACGTGGTGGCAGTAAGGCATTACCCAGGATATGTGATGTAGTGATTCCTGGTAAAGATCTTCCTTATAACTGTCTCTCTAGAAATAGGTGTGTCGTTTGCAGCTAATTGAAGATACACTGGGCAACTGTTCTGGTCAACAGTTTCTCTGTTCTCTGAGGTCTTGTTAAATTATGATGAAAATAAGTTTGTGTTGGATAGAGGAAAGAGAGGAGGTCATCAGGTTCAGTAGCTGGTGCTATGAGAACAGGTGATGATGGGATACTATTGCCATAGAAGGAATACAATCTCATATAAAATATCAGTGGAGACAGTTTTCTCAAAACTGTCACTGCACGTTCTGTTCCTCTCCTCCCTCCCTGTCATTTGCCTACCAGTGCCACCAGTCATAATGGTGGGAAGAGCCTCAATCGGGAATGCTGAAAGTTACTTTTTTCTTCTCATGAACTGCATAAGCAAACTCTGCTAGGTCGTGTTTGGAGTAGGAGAGACAAGGCAGTGTTTAATATCAGATAGCTGTCACTGCTCAGGAAATCCAGAAATCCTGTGTTTGTCTTATTCAGATTTTTAAGGAAAGCAAGTGAGTTTTTTTGTTATTTTGCTTGGTTCTTTAAAGCATGGCTTGCAGTCTCCCAGCAAAATTAGTGTGTGAACTGAAGAGAAACTGAATTATGCCGTGAAATGTAGCTCTTTCTTCATGTCCTGCTAACGCTGTTTGTGAGAACTTTATGTTGCCCATTTCCAGAAAATTATCCCTGTTTATTAAAACAACTCAGCTGATGAAGTCACAGTCCACAGACGTTCATGCTGTGCTCTGCACTTACCCTTCCTCTATCTCTCTCTCTCCCTCCCTGTTCCTCCCCCAGCCACTGCCAGGTTTGCTCCTGCTGCTGCTGAAATGGGAGAGTACGGAGTCGCTCCAGGACAGCGTGTGGCCATCGTGTGGGACAGCTCCTCACCAGTTGAGGCCCTGAAGGATTTGGTGGATAAAGTCCAGACACTGGTGGGAGCTGATAATAGTGTCTCTGTGGAAAATGTTAACCAGCTGTCTCAATGTAAGAATGAGTTTAATTTTTCAGTTTCCTTAAAAGGGAGAGGGGTCTGCTGCAGTGTGAACCAACACCTTCCCACTTTGGGAGTCAGCACTCAGAACATCAACAGCACCTGCTGCTCTCACCCTGGGCAGTACAGCAGGGGAAGTGATGCACCCGTGCTTCTGTGATTGGTGTCTTTAATCAGTTACTGCCATTGTACTCAAGCATGAAGGAGGGATGAGGGAGGTGGAACTGGTGTATTAAGCTGTGTGTTACATGTGTAAAATTGTACCATCTTCCTCTCCCTTCTCAGCGGCTCACAGGGAGTCCAGTTTCGATGTAATCCTCTCTGGCATGGTACCAGGCAGTACAGCACAGCACAGCGTGGAGCTCCTGGCAGAAGTAGCTCGGATACTTAAGCCAGGGGGCCGTGTCCTCCTGAAAGAACCAGTGGTTACAGAATCAGGTGAGAGAATCTTGCTTCCATGGCAACATAGCATTTCTCCTGAGGATTAGGCTGGAATAGAAAGGACAGGAACCCCAATCAACATTGAGAGATTTTCATTCTCCTGACACACTAACCCAAATCACGAGGTTTTTATCCTGTGCTTAAGCTGGTATCCATCAGGGATGTTTGCAGTCACTCTCCTATCAAAAATGCTGGATAGGCTTGTTCCTAAACTGCATTGAAAAGCTTCAGTGACTGCTTTTTTCTCCTCAGGATGCAGTGTTAAGTAGTTGCAGATGTTGTGTTTCTGAGGAGCTTCTGAAGTGGTTTTGAAAACAGGTGACAGATGCTGAAGAGATTGCCCTAGAAGTCAGTGGTGAAATAGTTATCCAGAAAAGGTTAAAAGTGTTTGGACTGAATTTTAGGAGAAAAGCCAGAGCACCTGCTATGGGACAGCTGGAGGAGCCATGAGAAGGTGAACACAAGATGATTTCTTAATGTACAGTGTTCATTTAGGAGTCCCATGTTTTGAAAACTTCATGAGTAGTTTACTAGGTAAAAATGTTTGGGAGCGAGTTTGGGGTTTGGGGATTTTTTAAATCTTTTTTTGATGTGTATTGATTGGATTGAGAAACATTTTGCCATGTATAGAACATATTTGGAGCTAGAATGACTTTGTGACCCCACACTGTTATTCTGATGAACAAGCTGCTGATGCTTTGTCTGGTTTGTTCTGCTGTCAAATAGAAAGAGCCCATTTTTGGTGCAGAAATTTGGCTCGTGTACTTCCCTCTAAAGTCCTTGCTCTTTCAGGTTTCTCAGTGAGCTGTATGCTTCTTGCCTCCTCCTACTCACTGCTTTTGTGTCTTCCAGGAAACAATGGCAAAATCAAGACAGTGGCCAAGCTCCTCACAACTCTAACTCTGTCTGGGTTGGTGGAAGTGAAGGAGGTAGGGATGTGTGTACCATTTCCAGATATGCCCTCGGGCAGTTACCTGGGGATTTGTCGGGTGATGAGGTTTTTAGCTACCCTGGTTTGCTGTAAATGTGTGTGGCCACTGCCTGGCACAAACTTTAGTTACTGTCAGCATGGTGTTTTTCTTTAGGATTGGTAATACTGACTTATCTGTTCACTGGAATGCTGGGCTTGGTGTTAAAAGAAGGGGTTCTGCATGAGGTTAACCTAAAATCTTACTTGGCAGCTGCAAAAGGAAGCTCCGACCCCAGAGGAGGCCCAGTCTGTTGGAGAACATCTGGGTTACCAAGGCAATGACCTCCTCATTATTCAGATAGAAGGCAGGAAGCCCAATTTCGAAGTGGGATCCTCAAGTCAGCTCAAACTTTCCTTTGCCAAGACATCTGGTCCTTCAGGTAAGGAGTGGTGCATGCTGAATATCTGGATTTCCTGGCTCTCAGTGACAGGCATCATTTGCAACAGGGAGACAGTTCCCGAGTAGGGAGTGCTACAGTAAAAATCTATGGAGTGGGGCTTTCCAAAGTTGCTTGAACTCTATTTGTTTCAAGTAGATGGGGCAAAGGCTGGAATAACTGCTATTCCTTCCTTTGTTTTGGCTCCAGGAAAACCTTCTGTGGACCCAGCTGCTGCCAAGCTGTGGACTCTCTCTGCCAATGATATGAATGATGAAGACATGGTAAGTGGTTTTCTTTGTGAGACTTTGCTGCTCCTTCTCTCTCCCCATTCTTTCCTATTCTAAATACTTTCAGTCATGTCTCTTGGGAAGCTTTACAACTTCAGAGGTAGAAAAACCTCCCTAAGGCAAAAATAGCTCATCTCGTTCATGGGGTCTGGAGAGCTCAGTGATGTAGTGAGGGCAGAGAGGAGACAGGGATAAGAGGGCAGAGCTGCAGCACTTTAATTCTGGTGTACAGATAGCACCATTTCTTTGAACATAACTCAGCAGTGTCATTCCCTACTGAAAAGTCCATTTCCTGCATTTTGTCTCCCATGGTGTGTTTTTAGGATCTTTTGGACTCTGATGAGCTGTTGGATTCAGAAGATTTGAAAAAGCCAGATCCGTCATCCCTCAGAGCTCCATCCTGCAAAGAAATGGGCAAGAAGAAAGCCTGCAAGAACTGGTCAGTGCTGGAATTCATGTATCAGTGAACCTTTCAACTGCAGCATGAAACTCTTAAGAGGTGGAGAGATTTAAGAAAGATTGTAGGCAATTTGCTGTTCTTCAGAGCCTAACTCTCTAGGTTCATGTCCTTTCTTACCTTAACTATTGGAATGTAAATCCAAATACAGTGAGAATTGACCTGTGACTGCTACGAATTACCACGATGGTGTATAATTATCAACAGCCATCTTGGAGGTGGCTGCATAGCTTGTGCAGCTTGTCTAAAACCCTGTTTTCTCACATTCCAAGGAGAAACAGCACATGTAGCAAGTGCTGTAGTGTCATTTCCCACTCAGTTTAAACCTGAGGAGTGTTTCAACACTTGTTATACAAACCGTGGTGTTGAAGAACAAAGTGAGGAGTGTGAGTCCCAGAGTCAGCTGTGTGGTGTGACAGAGCAAGGGCTGGCACAAGTGTTGATGACTCATGACCTTTAAGCAGAAAGATGCAGGTGACTTCTTTGTTTTTCTACAGCACATGTGGCCTGGCTGAAGAACTGGAACAGGAGAAGAAGAACTCACAGCCCAAATCTGCCTGTGGAAATGTAATTAGTAATTTTTGTCTAAATACTATGGTTTGCAGTATATGCTCTCTGTGTAATAACTGTGTTCCCTAGTCACTGCTCCCTGAGCTGGATCACTGCTTCCACACACTGCCTGTGCAGCTTCTGCAGAGCTTCAGCCTTTGCCCTGTGCCCATGTGCTCTGTACCAGCACATGCTGTCTGTTCTGACTCCCTGGAGGAATCAGAGTGAGCAGTGAGCCTTTCTCTCTCTGCTCATGGCCTAACCAGGGATCTGCCCAGGGATTGCCTTGTGGGAGCTCAGGGGGCTGCCCCAGCCTGGCACACCAAGTGGGGTGGAGACTCATTTCTGTGTGAGCCCAGCGCCTGCACAGCTCTGCCATCCACTCTGACCAGATGTGTCAAGAAGGGGGTAGAAGGGAAGCAGTTTCTGTGCTCATGGATGCTGAGGAGCATGACATCTCTTAACCTGGAGAAACCATATCACAGGGGAAAAGACCTGAAAGTGGCACCTGATTACAGACAGTGTTTTTCTTTCCCTTGCCAGTGCTACCTGGGGGATGCATTCCGCTGTGCCAGTTGCCCTTACCTGGGGATGCCTGCCTTCAAGCCTGGGGAGAAGATTCTCCTGCAAGAGAACCAGCTCCACGATGCTTAACAAAGACATGTCCTACCAATGACTCTGCTGCTTTTCCATCACTCTGAGGTTCTTCCTGCAGTCCTCCTCCTCTCAAACTCATGCTCTCAAGCCGATACTCCATGTGGGGAGGGACCCTGCAGGCACTGGCACTGCTGTGAGCTCACTGCTTGTCATCAGCCTTGGGCTACCTGATCCTCTGGTGACAAGTCACGTATTAGACTTCATGTTACACCTTGTTGTGGCTGACCTGACTTGATCCTGGACGCTGGCCGTCACAGCGTGTCCCACCAGCAGAGGGAGGTGCAGTCACGTGCCAGGTTGTCCTTGTGTGCCTGTGGCATTTCCCATGCCCATGTCCTGCAGCTCTAATTAGTCCTGATTTTCCCTGGTGAATCAGCAGCTCTGGCTCAGTCCCCGGGGTGACTGGGCTCTTGCTCTCTTTGAAATTTGAACCTGCAGCCCCTCATCATGTGCAGGTGGCTCAGCAGCTCCTGTGGCAAGTCAGGAGCAGGGAGTACACTTAGCAATATGTACTCTTAGCAGTGTGCCTGGGAAAGGCTGTCAGGCATGAGGAATTTCCAAGTGTATTGGGGGCCCATACCTCCAGCTGTTTTCAGCAAAATGACAAAGATCCAGTCCCACCAAGAATTCCTGCCTTTAAGGCAGGGAGCCAGTGAAACAAGATCTGTCTTATCTTCCCACAGCTTTCAGCCCAACACGAAGTGATAACACAAGGACAATCTGAGACTGTCACCTTTCTTGGTGGTTACCCAAGTGAGTTATCTGCAGTGTCAAATACCTAAGAACATAGCAATAACTTAATTTCTAGATGATCTGTGGTGGCCCTCTGCTCTCTCTCCATGGGATACTATTTATTTGTGTAGTTACTGCTAGTGAAGCATCCTGCAGGTGTGGGATGAGGGTGCTGTTCACATTTTGTGCCAGGCTTGCTTCTCACCCAGGGAGGGGGAGGAGGAAAGCCCACATCCAGTGTCTCAGTGGGGACTGCTTTGTTTGGAGCTCTTGCTCTACAGGATGTGACTTCTTCTTGTGTGCTACCTGAGTCACTAAACTTGTGGAGGGGGCTGGGATGAAAGGCTGTTCTGTTCTTGAAATGAAAGTGACCAATAGTAAAGCCTTTGATTTAAGATTGGTATTAGTGGTATTCTAAGTGGGTCTCCTACTACTCCTCTTCTCAGTGATTTCTTAAACTGTTCAAATGTTAAATAGCATCTTGGAGTTTTACATATATTGTTCCTCTGAGAACTTGACTTCAATATGTGGCATGCACTGGAAACAACAGATGTTAAGGAAAACTTGAGAAAACTCCTTTCTGACTGCTCAGATGCTGTTCTGGGAATCACACTTGCACTGCCCCAAGCTGTCACTGGTGGGATTGAAGCCCCTTCCTTCCAGAGCATGGCTTTCCAGACCCCTCTTTCATACCTCCCCAGTCCCTGCCTCTGTCATCAGCAACACCAGCTCCCAAGGATTTGTGTGATAAACCACCTGTCCAACCAACTTGTTGCTCCTAGCTAGTGATGTAAGCAAATGGGCAAAAGCTTCTGCACACTTATGGCCTTTAGGGGTTTTATTGCCTTTTCTCAGCCTCACTGGTAGTAGAGGATCAGATCTCTTTTTGAGGTCCCTGATAAAGGCAGCCCTTACCCTGAGCTCTGCTTTCCTCTTGCCCAAACTGGGAGAAGCAGCACTTTGTTTCTCTGCATGAGTCAGCCTTCTTTTTTCCATCCAGCAGAGCTTTTGGGGCAGCAAGGACACATTCTCTGCTCCTGGCAGGAAAACCCATCGTGGATGTTTCACCCACCTGCCCTGGGTGCACACAGGGACAAGAGGCCCTCTCCATATGGAGGAGTTTGGGGCAAGGAGGGCTTGTGTTTATTATTGCTTTATCTTCACACACTTGCTTAACTCCTTGTGATAGCATCTTTCTGAGAAGTGAAATTTGGAGGCTCAGCTCTGGCCATAGTAGCTGCTTCACCTTTTTAAAAATAGCCAATGAGCAAAGATTGCCCCCACCCTTCCTGCCTGCACTGGAGAAGTCTCCTCAGCTAGTTCCTGCAGCAGCCCTGGCTGCCTTTCCTTGCCTCTTGCTCACAGGTGTTACTGCTCCAAGGCTACTTCATGGCTTCTTGCCTGGTTCCCTGTTAAAAATGCTATTCCAGCTCTGATTCCCCACTGACCTTGGGGATAAAGGAGGATGCAAATGCAGCACTATGAATGTCCCAGCTTCCTCCATTTCATTGATCAATAACTCTTCCCTGGTGAAGCAATGAGCCATGTTTTTCCCTCCACTTCTTTTCATGGCAGTTAAGCAAATGCAGAGCCTCTGGCAGCCCTTGTTAGTCTTAATTTGATTTGTACCACAGCTTTCCAATTTTGCCTCTTTGCAATTTAGTGAGCATGTCATTCTGCTCAAGTCCTTTGTGGTTTTCCTTATGGGCTTCTATTTTGACTAGTGGGATTCTGAAGAACTCTGCAGCTATACTTGCCTCCTCTGAAACTTCTCCCCTTCCCTCAGCAAATAGTAAGTGGCTGCCAAGGTTGTTAGTACAAGTCTCAGGTGTCTGGCTCAGATCTTGAATTCATGAGCAACCTGTCCCTCTTAGTTGAAGGTTTTTTAAAACCCTTTTCTCCTTAAAATAACAACATAAGTCATTTCATTTTAAACTTACAAGTGGGAGGGTCCTTATTCTTTCTGTCTACAATCGTTCTAACTCAATTTTAATGATCAATTTTCAAGGCTGTCCCCTCCATACATTCTCATTTGTTTAGCTAAGTGAACTCAAAAATCCAATGGGTGCCCTGTCAATCTTTACTGACATTCCCTCACTTTACTCTGATTTGTTATTTTTCATTCTGCTTGCTCCCAGGATTCTCAAAGTCCATCTTCACACCATCTCAAGGTGTTCCTCACTGCTTCTGTTCTATGATCCCACTCTGGGTTGGCCACTGGCCACGGTCTTCCCCCAGCAGCTTCCTCCCCTTCTTTGGTTGCACTCCTGGATCTTCTACACTTGTGTCAGGCAAACACCACCTGGTTGGTTGGTGTTGGTTTAATGTTTGGACATCTGTCCAAGTTGGATCATATGCTCTGAGAATTACCCAGAAGATCTGGAGTATCTTTTTGGGATCATCTCTGAACCTCAGCATCTGTTGTGGCTGTAACACTAAATCATTAAAGCTATGTGTTGGTTTCAAACCCAGTGGGAAAATGAACTCCACTCAGGTTGCTCCTCTTCCCCCACCCTCTTCCAACAGCAGAGGAAACAGCAGGTGAGACCACAAGTGAGAATCACAATTTTACTGAAAAACTCACAATAAACACATCATTATCAATAAAAGAGGGCACAAAAGACAGTGCTGTACCCACATGAAGGGTATTCACCACCAAACCAGCAAAAACACCTAGCCACTCCCAGTACAAAGCAGATCCATGTGTATCAATGCAGCAGCACCGCTGTGAAGCAAGCAATGCTATTCCATCCTTGCCTCTTGTGTTTCAAGTGAGTGAACGAGAGCAAGATCAACCCATATCACAGCAGGTGCCTGCTCCAGAGAAAATCCAGAACATCTCTCCAGGACTTCTCATGGCCATGCCACCCAGCACATCCAGGACCAAGCTCTTCCTGAACACCATGTTGGCCACACAGTGTACAGTGTCATTCCTGAACACGGAGCAAGTAAGCGTCAGTGACTGGAGACAGTGAAAAGAGTTGCTGAGGCTTGGCACTGCTTGAAGCTGCAGAAGGCAAGAGGAAAACGGGCTCAAGAGCCCTGTCCTCGCTGTGAGACATGGCTTCTTCCAGGGGAACATAAAGCAGGGTTCTGCAGCCACTTGGGGGTAATAGGTGTCTTTGGTCACCAAGACTGCACTGCTGTATGAGCTAACACCTAGTTTTTGAGGAGGACGACCCCAGCAGGTGGACAACAAGCTGCTCACCTCCCTCACTTGCCCTCTTCACTCAGGGAGACATCCACCTCTGTGGTGGCAGCACTGCCATCCCCACCACTCTGCGTCTGTTGTGATGGCTTGATCTCAGTGTAAATGACATTGGAGGAGGCTGATCCTGTCCCTTTCTTTTCAAAATTCAGGTTGGCATAGGTCAGGTCCTCAGTCCCTGTCACCGGGGCTGCCTGCAGGGAGAGAGCAATGAGTAGAGCCTTGGCTTTTCTTTCTGTGTCTCCCCTGCTAGTATATCTCCACTGGCACAACTCTGTGCTGCCCAAGCATTACCCAGATTGCCCAGAAGTGCCCCCTACACAAACACTCATACGCCCTTATTTAATAGGAATTAATAAGTGTTTATGACCATGTTTTCAGAAAGCAAAGCTGACTTTACTATGAAATCCTTCAAGTGGGTATTCAGTGCTTTTTTTGACAGGGAGGAGGAAGCAATACATGCAAAGCCCTCCCTGGCGTACTGTACTGACCTGTTTCACTTCTGCCACTTCCCCGCTCATGAGCTCTCCTGAAAAAGGAAACCTAGTTTAAATAGTAGTTAAAATAGTGACAATTATAATTATTTTAAATTAAGAAAATACAGAAAGAATGAAGCAAATATCTGCATTGGTTCTGCTTTTGTTGTGGTAGAGGATAAGACACTGTGGCTCTGAAGATAGCCAAGGGGCTGGAGGGGTTGGCAAGGGCTTAAAAGCCCTTGGAGGGGCTGGAGAAGAGCTCTGAGGTGGACACTTCTGGATATGCAAGACCTGTTTCAATGACACAACAGGTTGTGCCATAACCAGACTCCCACCAGCAACTGGCCAGAAGGAAGGGTGGGAGTTGAACCTTCTCACCACGCTGGGGAAGCTTGTTCAGGAGGACAGACTTGTGAAGGGAACACGGAGCAAGCAAGAGCAGTAGGATGTCAAAGATGGACATGTCTCAAGCCTGGCTTTGTCCAGCCCAGCACTTGAGGAAGAAATGCCAACCTGTTCTGTTCCTTCTGCGCTGCCACAGCAGGAAGCCAATTACTGGCATGTAAAGGAGCGTCCCGAGTGCTAAGCCAAGGAGGATGCACAGGAGGAAGTTGAATCCTGCACACACAACATCACAGAGGCACTCATGAGCCACCATCCCCTGTGCAGGGACACATGCTGCCATTGCCTCCCTCTTAGCAGGGTCAGTTTCTTCCCAGACTTGGGCTTCCAAGACCCTGAACGATCTACAGCTTCAGGGTACTGACAAAATCCTGTGGGGAATGGTCTCCAAACTCATCCAGGGGGTAGTTTGGGGCAGCAGAGCCCCTTCCCAGCATCACAGCCTCTGATCCACTGGTGCCTACCCCAGTTTGGCAGTGGGTCCCACCCACTCATGGGAAAACATCTGGCTGTTTTCTCCCTTACTGCCCCTCCCTCTTTTTCCCTGAGGACCCCTCCTGCCCTCCACTCTTGCAGCCAGGGGACTGTGGGGACCCACCTGTCCAGATCTTCTCTGTGACATCAGTCTGAGGTCCTGCACAGCTACAGTCTGAAAGGCAGAAACATGAGTGAGAGTCTGTCCAGAGGCAGAGAACACCCTGCACCCTGCTCTGCTTTGGAGCAGGAACCTTGACCCCACAGTCATGGCTGTCCCTTTCCTACCACCACAGCTCCAGCCATATCAGTATTTGGTTGATGTGCTGCAGCTGGAGGATATGGCAGGTCCTAGGAAGGAACCAATGGCCCAGCAGCTCCATGGTGGGATCAATCTGCCAAAAGCTGCTGTGCTGGTTGGCTCCTCCAGTTCTCGGGATGCTTTCAGGGGAAACAACTCATGGAAGAACCAGAGGAGTGCTGGATGTAGCATCCTGCTCTGCCCACTCATCTCCCCCATGCAAACAGACTCACTGCCACTTACTGGGAACTTTTGCTTGTGTGCTGTTTCCAGTGTCTGTCAAGTTTGCTCTTGTGATGAAGACCGTACACACACAGATTCTTGTGCGGGCTGTAGACAGGCTTGAGTTGGTGACATTCATACAGTTTTCTTCCAGAACCATGGTGTTGGTTTGATTCTCCCCCTCCAGACATTCAGGTTTGTACCACTTCACTTGCACTGTGAGATTCTCCAAACAAATCTCGAACTGCACAGTGGTGACTGACTTTACCTGCTGACTGGCTGTTCCTGGAGGAAACAAAACCAGAAGTTACACCTGAAATATATTTATGATCTTGCAGGGTCATGTCTCACGTGTCACTCATGAAAGACACGGTGAAGTGACCATCCTTTTCTGCACCAGTTGATGATCTTTTCCAAATCTGGCTGCTAACCATTCCTCAGCATTCAGTGCTGAAGTGTTGCCTGTTGACTAGTGCCACTGGATGCTGTGCAGTGCACAAACTTTTCTGTGCCCCAGTAAGGACTGAAAATATGAGGATCAGCGGGAAGGCACCTCCTCCACCTGTGACATAGGCACCCAAGCAGGAAGTGCCTCAGGCTCCACCATTTCATGGAGCATGAGGTGAGACTGGGGGATTGGCAGTGGAGAACGGTCAGCCCTAGAGAAGCAAAGAAAATATAGTAAACACATTCTCTGCAGTCTCTCTGGCTTCAATCCCACCCCTAGGGCAGACACTGCAAGATGAAATCTAACCCTACCAACATATCAACTATGGCTGAGATCTGGTGAGCAAGTCCTGCTGGGAAAAAAACCAACAAAACACCAAAAACTACAGGAGCTGGTTTTGTCTTAAGGAATATCCACATCTGCCATGTGAAGCTGACCCCCCTGCGCAGTAATCAGGCTTATAAGCATTTCTGTTGCCTTCCCCCTAGCTGTTTTCTCTCCCTGCTGCTAAGGCAAAGCTGGTTCAAAGCCCCTGGAGCTCACAGCCTGTGCATGCACAGTTGCAAGGTGGACCCCTCTGCAAGGCACATGGCAAGGTGGTGCTGCAGAAGAGGGACTAAATGATGGAAGAGGAGAGATAAAAGCAGCAGCAGGCACTTTCCACACCTTCTGCAGGCATAAGCAAAGAGGGAAGAGTTCAGAGCAGAGCCAAGGGCACTGGGGGACTCACCAACTGGCAGCCAGGTGAGGAGCAGGAGGGGCAGAAAGGTGTTGGCCAGCCAGAGCTCCATGCTTCCCAACAGCCTCATGGTGACCACGCTGGGTGCCTGGTGGGATCGGCCGGGAGTCTCCGTCTCTCCCTGCACTGCGGGGTCACTGCTCAGCCCAGGGGAGCTGAAGCCTTGCCGAGACCTCACCCCTTCACCACTGGGCCAGGCAGTTCCCTCTGTGCTCACAGGCTTCCCCTCTCTTCCCCTTCTCTTGCCTCAGCCCAATTCTTATCTCCTCTCTTCTCTGATTCCTCCTCTGGTTTCATCCTGACCACATACTCTCGGCCCTGAGACTCGAGTAATGTCCCCAGCAGCTGCTGATGGCCACTTCCCACTACTCTAGAGCCCAGCCCAGCCCAGCAGGCCCCTGCCACTTTCCCAGTTTCCCACAGCACCACCTCCCCACACCACCCGAGTCTGTTCTGTTTCACACCAGGGAATGGACCGCTTGGAGGAAGCTGCTGTCACGGTGGGGGATGGGGTGATGTCCACACCCATCTGGTGATGGGCTGTGCTCGCTGAGCCCAGGTGGGGACACACACACCCTGCCAGCCCCCAGGGACTTGCGGTTTGACATGGGGATGGGCTTGATCAGAGTGTTCTGGTTGTGGGACCTACATGGCCCTGCAGAGCCTTGCCCCTACTCTGGCCATGAGTACCCAGATCCCAGCTCCTGCCCAGCCCCTCTGCTTCCCCTGCCACCTCTGGCATGAGGGACACTAGGACATGAACATCCACCAGGCTAGACACAGCTCATGTCACCCCTGCCACCAAAGGGACATGCGCAGCAGTCAGCAGGCACAGACCCCTCTGTCTCCCCAGCCTCTGTGGGTGCAATCTGTGCTGCTCTCCACTGCCTGCCACCGCTCTTCCTCTTCATGCTCAGAGCAAAACCTCCTCCCATCTGCCATTTCCTCCCCTTTAGTTTCTATCAGCACCCATAGTAACCACCTTCCACACCATGCTGGGCACACACAGCCCAGCCACACGTGTCTCCAGAAGAAGGGCACTCACTGGAGCTCTGCTCCACCAACCAGAGGAACTTCCCGGCTGAAGCTGAGGTCTCATCTGCAAACCAACCCACATGAGGAAACAGCAACACCAGTATGACATTTGCTGATAAGAGGGTACAAGATCCACAAGAATGACAAGTGAGAGGTTCTATATTCCTCTTGCTCTCCCCTCTGGACCTCTTCATCTCTTCCCATGTTCTTTCTGATGTTCAGTTCCTCTCTGCATTCGAACCATCTTCTCTCATTTCACAACTGCATAATGATGTGTACTTGTTTACTTCCTTCCTTTTCATTTCTATTCTGGTTCTCACGTTTCCTGGCACTGATGAAGCCAAGACCTTCCCCAGCAGGAAGTGCTTTCCTGTGATCCCAGCTGTGGTGCTGGTAGAACTAAAGGTTAATGTCTTGCCTTCTGCTGACTCCACAGAGCTGCTCTCCTACCAGAGCCCCTTTCAGCTCCACAGCCACATTCCATGGTGCTCTCTGCCAAGGAGACAAGAAAGCGGGAAGTGACAATGCTGCTGTTAATAACAGGGTGCCCTGTGTCAGCAGCAGCTAATCCAGGCACTACACAATGTCCACAGTAACAAGGAGGCTGCAGAGTTCCTCAGGAGGTCTCCACTCCCTTGAAGTGAGCGAGGGAAATACAGAACATGCCACAAAGGTCTTCCTCTCCCAACTGCTGGGAGCCGGCGAGGAGCCTCCCGTGCGATGCTGGGGAGGATGAGGAGAGATGTGAGAAGTGCTGTTTTCAGTCGGCCCGTGGTGGCTTTACAGAGGCTCTTCCTTGGGTGGCGTGGTGCTCTGCCCTCCGCAGGGTCGCCAAAAGCGATCCTGCCCTCGGCCCGAACCTCACAGCACTGTGGGGCTGACGAGGCTTGAGCCATTGATCTGAGGCCCCTAAGCCCTCACGGAGCTGGGCACGGAAGTGCCAGGGTCAGAGCACCTGGTGCTGGTGACAACGAGCAGGAGGCGCTGCAGACACTGGCAGTGTCCCGGGCTCCCTGAGGCAGAGCACCGTGAGGAGGGGGCCTCCCCTAGCACCTCGATCGGGGCACACGCCTAGAGCCCAGAGCGCCTCACTTACCGCCCACGGCGGGGATGAGACGACACCGCTCTGATCTCCCATTGGCTACTGTCTCTGTCCGTCACTATAAGTCCCGCCTTCCCGCCCATCTCCGGTCGTAGGATTGGCCGNGTGGGGTGAGGCGAGGTGAGCCCTGCCCTGTTCCAGAGGTGAGGCCAGGTCAGGTGAGCCCTGTCCCGTCCAGCCCTGTGAGGAACCCGCACACGAAGAGCGGCTGCCCAAGCCCCGCACCCCGGGCAGCACAGAGCATCGTGGGCCATGCCAGAGGCGTCCCCGGCGCTGCCGTGGCCGTGCTATGAGCTTTGCATGAAGGCCGGTTTGGTTCCCAGGATTTTCCAGCTACTGCTGTCTCAGGCACGGTCCTCACTGCCACCTTCGACCTCGGGCGGCACCTGTGGGAAGTGCTGTGCTTGGAACGGGGCCTCTGCTGCTGTACATCCAGACCAGGAAGGACAGAGTGCTGTGCTGGGCTTGTCTCGAGGTGTGGTGGGAGTTCCTTGAGGCTGTGGACTCGTGGGTTATCACACAACCCGCTGGCACTGAATCAAAAGCACATTTAGTAAAGAAGGCATGCCAGTTTTGACATCACCACGTGAACCATTTCATACAGGGCCTCAAGTATATTTGTGCCAGAGGGCAGAAGTGTTTGCTGGTGTGCTCCTCCACCATGTGCCTCAGCTTTCTTGGAACTCAAATGGAACTTCTTAGGATGAGTTGGAGACATGTGAAAAGCTTTCTCTTTATGCAGAGCCAGTGCTACCCTGTCCAGCACCTTTCTGAACATGGGCTTTTAATCTTTCACTACCTGTGGCCCTTTGTAATGGTCCACAACAGTTTCTGGGCCTTGTGATCCTTGACTGTACTATTTAGTTTTTGAGACTTCTGCCTTTGGAGCTCCCAGACTGCTTCAACATGGAATTGAATGAGATCCTGTAGGAACCATCAGGTTTTGCATTGCACTGGGTCACAGACTTCTTGTTGCTCTATGTACAAAAAGAGTCAAGAAGCTCCTTTCTATGACCAGGATGTGACTTCAAACTCACTGTGAAATTCAGCAAAAATGACGGTGTTTTGTGGCCACCAAAAAAAGGAATGCCAAAGCTCTTAAGTGCTTCTATTGGAAAATTTAAGTCAGAATGATGTTGCAGGATTGATTATTTCACCTCTGTTAAAAAGAGATTGATTTTTATTTCCTGACATGCAAGATATTTGTTGCAGTCTGGTTTCAGTTGCCCATATAAGCTCTGCCTTTTGGGTTTTCTGGGGGAGGGTTTTCATTAAAGTGTTCATTCCAATGTTTGACTACTGGAGAGGCTGATGCACTAGGATTTTAATTTTTGAAACTAATTTGCTGAGGTTTGTTTGAAGGTTTAAGACTTGGTGGATTCTAAAGTAAATATGTAGAAATTGTACCTAATTCTAAGCTGGTGTTGGTACCAGTTTCAGGCATTTCTTTCTCAGAGCTGTTCCCGTGCTCTGTCAAAACCAGTTTTCTCTAGTTTTCAGTTCAGTGCTAGATGTGACTTCTGTGGATTCAGTGAGCCTCAGTGGATAGACAAGAGCCTCTCTTTTCACTCCCTGTAAATGACAAATGTCTGCACTGTCTCATGACAAGGGCACTTCACAACTTAAAAACATCTGCAAGGAACCATCTCTTTCAGATTGTTTTGATCCTGCCTTCTCTGAGCTCCATTTGATGTGCTCTTATATGGTGAAGGACAGTGAAAAATTCGGTTTTTTCTACCCTAAGTCACTCTTGAATTTATTACCTGTGACGTCTCTTCCCAGCTGAGGAGTCTTTCCTTGCTTAGGTCTTCCATTTCAGAAGATCTTGGTGCTTTTGATCACCTCTGCATCACTTCCAGTTGTGCTCCCCCCCTGCTTAGAGGAAAAGTACCAGATGTGCACACAGAGCTCCAGACGATGGTGCTCTGGGGACTTCTGTGGCAGCACAGTGCTGTTCTTCTGAGATCTCTGTTCCTTCTTCCCAAACTGTTAATTACAGCTGCCTCTCCTCAGCAGTGGCCTTTTTCTGACACAGAGGGTTTAGTCTGTTTCCTCAGGGTGCTTCGGGCTGGAATTCCTCTCCTGCCAGCACTGGAGTGTGTCTGCAGTGTGTGTGAAGGCTGCAGTACCCACATGTACCCCTGTTTAAAAGCTCCCATTTCAGGTCTTTCAGCATCTGCTCAGATCTGCTCGTGCTCCGTGTGCTCTGTGATTTGCCCTGTGTAAGGATTGCCTTTCTGCTGCCCTTCAGCACCTACATCCATCCTGCTGTGCCTTCCCTGCCAAACCAGGACTTCCCAGTTGCTGAAAGTCTGGTGGAGGAAGAGGAGTCTGCAGGTGGCTCTCAGGGGAGGGAAGAGAAGCTTGTCCTCTGCTCAGGGCCACTCTGCAGAGCCTGGTGGCTGCGATGTTTGGGGGTCTCCAGCCTGTGGGGCCCTTTGCAAGCTGTGTCTCCATACCCAGAGAGAGAGCTGGGGCTGCCCTGCTGGAAGTCATTCCTGAGGCTGGGTTGGCCACTTCTTGCTTTGTGGTGGTGCTGGTGGTGAGCTGGTGACCTGAAGTTCTTGTAGCATCAGGAGCTGGTGCACGGTAGCTAATCACTAGCTTTTGTAGTGTGCCAATAGCTCCTAGTGATACCAGTGTAGAAGCATGGTATGTTTTGGGATAAGTGAGTTTAAGATTAATTCCACCTGACTGAGATTATTTTAAGAGGCAGTTGAGTGGAAAACAGGAAAAAGTAACACTTAAACTGAGCGATTGTTACAGAAATCAGCTTAGCTGAGTAGCAGAAGTCTCCTGTTGCACATACTGTGGTGTTCTAGAGCATTTTCAGTGATTTCAGCCTTTTCTAAAGGCTGTTGTGTAAGTTAAATGTCTGTGTGATCTGGTGCAAGCAGGCACACACTCACCTGGTCTCTGTTCCACCTTACTTTGTGTCCCTTCAAACGAAGATGATGTTCTTTCTGCTGTAAGAATTTTTAATTCTTCCAGACCATAAACTGCTAAACAGATTTGTGGGGACTTCAATATTTATGCCTGCTGTCCATCCAGCTGCAAGGTTTTTTTTTTGTTGTTGTTTGTGTGATTTATATAAAACAAGCCTGGGTAGAAGCCATCTCCTTGCCAGTATCCCAGCATCCCAGCCTTTTATGTAGACTAGTAAATATTTTCAAGATTCTTTTGATCTTTGTCACTGCCTTATTTGAGTGTTCTGCTAATGTTGGATAAAAAGGAGTTTATGCCAATGAACTTTGTTCATCCTTATAAAGAATGACAGTGACAGTATCACTGCAAATGCTGCATCACACAGAATAAGGAAAACCATACTGAATTAATTAAGTAAATATTTAGTAAGCTATTTTATAGCATCTGTAAACATTTGTGCATTTTGCAAGATAAATATTCTCAAGCATTTCTGTTTTCTAGTTTGGCGTCTCTACTACAAAAATACCGAGGAATTCAGTCAGGGTTCAGTTTTATGACACATGCTGGGCAAAGTAGGCACCCCCAGACTAATGAGATGCTGATTACAAACAAAGCACTTACACTGGGAGTAGTTTCACTTCTGTGCTGGTACTGCCCAGTGCAGTGTCAGGGTTTGCTTTCACATGTTGTTACTTAATGTGAGTATCTTGGGATGGGGAGATAGATGAGTAACGCTGTTTCTAAAACAGGCCATGACTGTTACTGCTTGTAGGTGTCTTTTCCAAAGGTGTTGATCTGATGCTGGTACCAGTTCTCTTTTGAAATATGGTCCTTGCTTTTCCATTGTAAGCTTCTAGCCAAAACTGAATTCATCATGTTTTTCTCAAAAAAAAAAAAGTCAAGTGGGTGTAGTAGATGAGAATTCAGAAAGGCACAGAACAAAAGCTGGATTGTAGGTTTCTGTACTGTCAGAGGTTGAGGAGAGTTCTGATATCTCTCCTTGAAGTTGGTGCTAAAGCAAGTGCTAAAGGCAATTTGGCCAGTTGAAACAACTAACTGTGCTAAGACAGACTGGCAGGTAGGGATCGAAGGAATTGATTTACCAGGAAATATTTGGAAGAACAAAAGGAGTGTGACTTGACCAAATGTTTGTGTGAAGGGAGTATAATAATTCTGTGCAAACCTTGCATTCCTGGAGATTAAGTGGCATTGGCAGAAGGAGATATTTTTAACTGTCCTAATTGAAGCTTTTAACTACCCACAGTGGACACAGAGGAGCGCCCTATTCCTTTCAGAAAGCAGATTTCTGTGTATTTAAACACTAGCATTCTCTCTCCTTGTAGGCTTCTCCTCCCCAGGCAAAACAAGCTCACTGAATTCAGGTTTTCCCCACAGGACATATTTTCTAAATCTTCCCTAGACTGACTTATCTATTTGCCATAAAATTGTTGAGGTCCAAGTAGTTGTTTTCAGTTTGTGTATTTAATTTGGAAGAAAGATTTATGTGTCCCAAAGCATGCCTATTATTTTCCAGCTATTTCAATTGGTCTAATAAAAGATATTGCCTCATCTCACAAACCTTTATCTCATTTAGAGACTTACATCATCACAAATAGAGCAGCACTGCTTTTTACTGCCAATGTGACAGACTCTATGTCCTGTCCTCTTGCTGCTTCCTGTCACTCCCAGTTTGTGCCTCTCTGTGTCTGGTTTATCCTGCATTCTTGTGTGTGTTTCTGTCCCCACATGCTGAGTTTTGAAGCTGAGGAGATGACTCTGTCAAGCTGCTTTCTTACAATTCTTCTGCAATAGGTTTATTAGACTTGTCCCTTAATACTGTATCTCTATAGAGTGCAACCTTTTGGGGTTTGGTTTTTGTCATTAGGATGTTTGAGAATGTTGAAAACCATGCAGAGGACAGAAGGTGGCATTCAGGATAGGTGTGTTTGATACCACAATATGCCTTTTCCTGACAATGACTTGTAACTTCTCACATTTTAGGGGCTGTGGATGGAACCCCAAGCTGAGAAGCCAGACCTTTTATTGAAGGCCTGTGCGTAGACCCTGATGCTTGAATGAATGAATGAAGACTAAAAATGCTCCCTGGAGTGGGCGTGTTTGGAACTGGTAGTGCTGCCCGGGTCCTGGTACCCTTGCTGAGGGCAGAAGGCTTCTCCATTGAAGCTCTCTGGGGGAAGACTGAAGAGGAAGCCAAGCAGCTGGCAGAGGAAATGAACATCTCCTTCTACACAAGTCGGACTGACGACGTCTTGCTGCATCAGGACGTGGATTTGGTTTGCATCAACATCCCTCCACCACTGACTCGGCAAATTGCTGTGAAGGCTCTAGGTACCTTTCTGTCCTTGGAGTTGGACCAAAAATCCCTAGCTTGTTGGCAGATTGACATTTGAAGCTGTTACCCCAGCACAATTCTGGTTGCACCAATGGCCAAATGCAGTGCTAAAAGTTTTTTGTGATGCAGTGAGAAAGATTGCCTGGGTTGTTTTTTTTTTTTGTAAAAATACTGTTAATAATTGCTTATAGCTCTGCTTGAACCAGTTGGGCTAAAATATCTTGTTCAGTTCAGACTGAAGTTATGGTAGGGAGTTTGTAATAAAAATCAGATATATCAGAGATAATAATGAGAGGGTAAATGGCTTTATGCCCATTAAAAAAACCCAGAGCAACAGAAAACAAACAAACAAACAAAACAACTTAAATTGTTTGATTCATTTTAGATTTTCCCATGTTCTGTACTAGGAAAATGAGATTTGCTTGGAAGGGGAAGGTTGTTCAGCTCTGCTTTATGCTTTCCCCACAAGTAAAATCAAACTTGGAAGTTGAAAACCTTTGAAAAAATATTTCTATGCACTCAGTAGAATCTTGTGAGTTAGGAGCTAAGAAATGCTGCTTTAGCTGTGACCCTGACCACAACCTGGACCACTCTTGGGACATCCATGTCCATAGCTGGCTGATGTGGTCCCAGGTGGAGAAATCCTTCTGTCTGACACAGGAGGGCAGATGTTGGGGACAGCAGGAGGAATCTAGCTAGATGAGAAACCCAGACTGGTTGGGCAGGGAGATGGGAGCCAACTGCCCAGGCATCCTGACATTTCCTAATTCCCCAGTGTGTGACTTTGTAGTGTTAATGTCCTCTCCTGTAGTGCAGCGTGGGTGTCAGTTTGCAGGTAATTCTGTAACTAACAAGGGTGATATTTTTACTGTGTTTACAGGAGATACACAAGTTAATTTTAGGACAGGTAATCTCAGACCATGTGAGCCAGGGTGGTTTGTTGTGCCTCTTTTCTCTCCAGTAATTTCTTTTGAAAGTAAACAAGTCCCTGCACAAACATTTGCCACTTAGATATACAGAGAGAGATTTCAAGCTTTTTTTTTCTTTTTCTTTTTTGCATTTGTTAGATTTGTTTGTTTACCTTGTTAGAGTACTGTCCTTTGAATTTCAAGGTATTCTGATTTTTAAGTATTTGAACTGTAAGTTAGAATTTATCTCTTCAAATATGCTGAAAGCTCTTTAAGTCACTTGTTGGGTAATATGCATTTCACTAGGTCTTATGACTCTTGATGATCAGATGGGCTAAAAAGGATCCTAAAAAGGATCTCTGGTGAATTACTAACTAAAATGGATTGAGATTCCTTCATTGGAGGCTGGGAACCCATAAGATGGCATTACCCAGAGGAGGAAAGGGAGGTAAAGCTGGTGCAGAAATACAGAGGTTGTATGTGTGCTTGAATGCAAGTTTAGGAAGTGGAAGGCTGAAAAAGCCAGGGAAATTGATGGATGTAATAGGAAAGGGTAAGAATCACTTCCTCTGTCCTGAGATGTTCTGATCTGCACTCTGATGCAGACATCTCAGACCAGTGTGATGCTGACCTTGCCTTTCAGCTTTCCAGGGTGATTGCAGTGGTATTTGCAGGTCTGCTGCCCAGTATATCATGACTTATTTAAAGCCAGTGTTGGATGTTTTCCTATGCCTGAATGTTCTGAAGGAACACAGAACCAGGGTAGGGCCAAAGATGGTAATATTTTCTTTGGAAGTTGAGATTGATACAGTGATGGTTATAATCAGAGAATTATTGGCTGTGAATTGTTTATAACAGATTGGTGTTTAGTCACCAAGAGACTGGGCTTAGGAAATGTCAGAAGTGGTGCAGTAATAATGGTCTTGTGTGTTGTGTTTTGTTGGGCTTGGTTTGTTTGTTTTAAAGTGATGACACATTTGTCACTTATTTTTGTACATTTTTCTACTTTATAAAAAAATTATGCTTCCATTTTTGTTCCTGGTAAAGAGGAGAAAAAAGCCCAGTTTTTCTAGGCGGTACAGTTCCCAAAAGCCCAGTTTTTCTAGGCGGTACAATTCCCTTGCCTAAGTTTCTTGCTGACAGGCATCCATAAACAAGCCTGGGGACAAAGCAGTGACACTGGTTTGAGTTCATGAACCAGACAGAACAGATCAAAGCCCAGGGGACAGTTCATATTAAAATCAGTGTAATCTTATGGTTATCTGCACAACAGGCAAAGCAAGAAGCTCTCTTTAAATCTGTGCTTCTTTTGATCTCAGAGGAACTAAATAAATTTCACCAAATGTCTGTGTTGTGGTTCATGTCCCACAGTTAAATGCACCCATCCATGCTCTCATGTCTCCTGGCTGGTGACGGCCTCAACTGAAAATTTTGCAGCTGTGGTTTAGGAAAACAATATGGTACAAAGTTCAGGTTATTCATTACCAAAACAACAGTAACAATCCCAGGGATGTAAGCCTTGAAAAACAAAAGGCAGGGTCATTACATTGGTAAGGGACCTTGTAGCCATCTCTGACTTGGCCCTTGTCCTTGCTTCACGGCCATCTCTGAGCCTGGGGACAGCTGGAGGGATGTTCCACTGAAGGCAACAGCAGGATTATCCCAGAGCTGTTATGTGTTCCCAGGGCTCCATCCTGGTACTCAGCAGTGCACAGTGGGCTGTGCTGAGCTATCAGTGTGCTGCACTGTCTGCCATCCCAAAAAAAGGCATCAGCCAGTTTTAGCTGCTCAGTGGCTCAGCCTGGGCTGCCACAACAGGCACAGCACTGAGTGAGGGTGAGGCTGGTCAGCAGAGCAAGGACAGCCCGGTGTGAGGAACTGCCCAGTGTGACAGGGCTGTCCCCAGGCTCGGACATCTCTGCTCAGTCCCTGCTGCAGGGACCCAGGGCTGGGCAGGCAGGGGAGCAGCACCAGCAGAGCACTGCCTGCAGAGCTGTTCCCAGGCTGTACATGGAGCAAGAGTCACTTTGGTTTTCTGCAGACTTTGAGGATGCGGATCTGCTCAGGGTGCTGTGAGCATCCTTTTATTTTCTCTGGTGGTGCTTTACTGTGACCTGCCTGGAGACAAGTGCCATTTTTCAACAAAGCAGATAAACTGGACTGAAGCAGCTCCAGATGCTTGTCCATGTGCTTCAGCTAGCCCTGAAAAATACTGAACTGAGTGCTGTGCTTTGCTTGGCAGCAGACTGGGGACAGGGGAGTCAGAAATGGTCCCTGAAATGTCGGGTTACCAATGGACAGCCAGAGTGTCCACTGGGAGTTTGACCTGACCCTTTGTTCATTAAAGCTGCTGTAGACTCGTATCAATATAGGGGATTTCTCACTTGTAGTCTTCTCATTTTCTGACTGGATTTCACTTGTATCTATTAGAAGCAGAGGTTATGAGTCTCCTGTAGCAGCTGTCCCCTGGCTGAGCTGTGTCACCGGAGCGCGCTGGCCCCTGGCCCGCTCGGAGGGTTCCTGCAGGGCTGGCTGGGTGCAGCCGGGAGGGGGAGCATGGAGAGCGGCAGGCACAGGGGGATCTGCCTTCCCCTGGCGTGCCACAGACAGATCGAGCTGTCTGAGCTGGTGCCTTCTCACTGGGAGGTCAATTAAAAGCAGGGAGCACAGTCTGCCTCTGGCTAAGGAGGAGCTTTCAGAGAGGTGCCTGCCACGTGTGCAGTGATTCCTGCAATTCTTGGGCAGAAACCGTGCTGTGCCATGAGTGACCTTCAGGTCTGGCATCCCCAGTTAGTGTCTGTAATAACCATGTTAAGAATAACATGGTTATTACACTGAAAAATGTTTAGATAAGTATTTGATCAGAACAGATGTAAAACAGGAAAAAACAGTAACAGTAAAAGTAAAGCCCTGTCATGAGAAGGGGAATACCAGAAAAGCTCCAAATGTAAGAATTGGTTAAAACTTGTACTGTCACGCTCTTTTTATTACTTTATTTCTGCTTTAAAGTTAGGGAAAGAAGGAGGATTATTGACTGCCCCCATTGGTTTAGGCTGAGCATAATGTAAAGTGCATCAGTAGCAATAACAGTGCAGTGGGTCAGCTTGGGGATGCAGCTCTTTCTGTGTCAAGAGTGACTGTCAACTCGGTCACTTTTTGTCTGATTGTACAAACAGGCTGTATGTGCAGACCAAAATTATTTGCTTTCTAATTAGAAAGGGTTGTTTTAAAACAGTCCACTTACCAAAACATTGTTTCTAATTCTTGTGTTCTGTACACAAAATCCGTATGTATGTCTTTTATATATATACATTTTTATGTATAAGTAAATTGTATGTCCCATTTATATTAATTAATTTTAAAAATTAAAATTGTATAGTGATGGTGAAATACAAAGTGAAAATCAAATCTCCCCTTTCCCCACCTCTTCCCTGCAGGGTACATGGCTTTTTTCTTTTTCTCCTCTGACTATACAGGTATTCAAATAATTTTTTAACTATAGCACTCATACTGTAATATATCTTGTTTTGATGCCATGTGATGCCATTTGGACATTTATCATGTAAAAATCCTGTCTTTATTTGGACTCTCGTTCTGTGAGAGTTTGTCAGCTCTGCAACTGGAGCATCTTGGAAATAGCATTGAGTCTTGCTGCACTTGGCATTCCTACTTTAGTTCCCAGACCTTTACCTTAGAAATTGCAGCAGAAAAGCCCAGCTCTTAAAAAACACCACTTCTTGACAACCTTTGGGGCATCTGAACATGTTTTGCTCATGTGTGCTAAATACTGTATTTTTTTTTTCCTTCGTGCTGCAGGAATAGGGAAGAACGTGCTGTGTGAGAAAGCTGCTACCTCTGTGGATGCCTTCAGGATGGTCACAGCTGCCAGGTATTACCCCAAGCTGATGAGCATTGTCGGCAACGTCCTGCGCTTCCTGCCCGCCTTTGTGAAGATGAAGCAGTTGATAGAGGAGCACTACGTGGGCAACGTCATCATCTGCGACGTGCGGGTCTACGGGGGCAGCCTGCTCAGCCACCAGTACAACTGGATCTGTGACGAGCTCATGGGCGGGGGCGGGCTGCACACCATGGGCACCTACATCATCGACCTCCTCACCCACCTCACCAGCAGGAGGGCAGAGAAGGTGCACGGGCTGCTCAAGACTTTTGTCAAGCAGAACACGGCCATCAGCGGGATCCGCCACGTCACCAGCGACGACTTCTGCGTTTTCCAGATGCTCATGAGCGACGGTGTCTGCTGCACTGTGACTCTCAACTTCAACATGCCCGGGTCATTCACCCACGAGGTCATGATTGTGGGCTCTGCCGGTCGCCTCATCGCTCGTGGGACAGATTTGTACGGGCAGAAGAACACCGCGCTGCAGGAAGAACTGCTGTTTACAGACTCTCTGCCTGTCAACAAGGGCCTTTTGGATACGGGGTTTAAGGACATCCCGCTGCTTTACCTGAAAGGAATGGTGTACATGGTGCAGGCCCTGCGGCAGTCCTTCCAAGACCAGGAAGACCGTCGGACATGGGATCATAAACCTGTGTCTATGGCAGCCTCTTTTGAAGATGGTCTGTACATGCAGAGTGTGGTAGAGGCCATCAAGAAATCGAGTAGGTCAGGTGAGTGGGAGACTGTGGAGGTGATGACTGAGGAACCAGATGCCAACCAAAACCTCTGTGAGGCACTTCAAAGAAATAACTTATGAACATTCCTACCTTGGAAAATAGGACAATTAACACTTCTGGCTGTAATGTAAAAAAACCCAGTTTTTAAGAAATGTAGATTCTTATTTAATAGCCTGAGTTTCTTGGTTTTTTTAAACATGTAAAATATGTTCTGATAGGAACAGTTCTGGTTTAAATTGTTTAAAGAGTTTTAAATGTTTCTGTTTTTTGCAAACATTTAATATTTTGTCTTGGAGACTGGTAGGAAAACTTGAATTGCCCTTTGCACTTGCAGTAGCTGAAGTGAATTGTGGGATCTCTGCCGTTGCATGGCTTGGAAATGGGACACAACCCCTGTTGCACAGGTTGCTGATTTAACCATGAGAGCACGTAGAGCAAGATCAGGGAGTGTCTGTTGTTCAGATGCCTTTTTCTTCTCTCTTGGAGACTGATTTATGTTTTAATCCTCAGTTTGTAAAATTTTAGAAAAGAGTTTACTGATGTAACAAGCCTCTAAACTCCTATAGGACAAAAAGTAGAAGAAATGAATTAAAGTTAGTAACATAAGGATCAGCCTTTTGGCTTCCTGTATGTGGTAAATGTCTTTCAAATTCATTCAAACTGATGTTTTATTTAAATGATACTATAATTCTCTGTTGTTGGTGTCTTGGCAGGAAAATCTTCAGGAAGTCTGTGATGCATTGAGCTATTCTTCCATATCTGTACACATTATTTCTTCTACTCAAGAGGCTGCCTGCATCCAGCAGCTGTTTTTCCATAAGCTCTGTGCTTATGTCAGTTGTGTTTACTGCCTGGCAGCACCGGTGCCGTGCCTGTGGGGCCACGTTCTCATTTCTGTGACTGTTAATAAATAAATGCCTCCCAGGGTCATGGGATTGCTACAGTGTCGTGGGTAACAAAGTTGTACAGCATGAACCTTTCAGGGACCTGAAAGTGGAAGGAAGGAGGTATTTCCTACCTCTTGCAGCTCTCTTAATGTGCTGTCTGGGTAACTGTCACACTACACACATCCTGATAGTTGAGAGAACAGGGACTGAACTGCCATGGGTAAATGTGCTCTTGATTTCAAACACTGGCTATTAACCCTCTGGTCCAGCCCATCTTCATGCTCTCCTGCAGCTGGTGTCCAGTGGAGAGATTTGTTGGCAGGTGATGGGGTGGAAGTTCATTCCTTCTGAGAAATGTTTCTCTCTGAGGCAGGTATGTGGAAAGGATAGTCTAATTTTACTACATTTGTTTTGTGTACTTGAAAGCTTTTTTTAAAATGTATTTCCCACTAAATTGTAACCCTGTGTATTTATGTATATTAACATGCACGCTGCTGTTTCATAAGCTGGACCTTCCTGAAAAGTATCATGTTTTCTACAAAAATAAAAAGTTGTGTTTGTTGAGGGAATTCTCTATGCAGCTGTGTGCTTGTGTTTGATTTAGTCAAGCTAAAACCATCCTAATAAAAGTGAACAGGAGACTAAGGGCTGGGACTCAGTATCTGGTGAGTCCTTCCCTACTTATTGTAGAAGTTGCCAGAAGACACCAAGTAAGAAGCAAAATCTCTGCAGTATTGATGGGACCACTTTCTTGGTGTGTAAATTAGGTATTTACCTTTGGATATTTACTTTACAGACTTTGACAGAAACAAGTCTACTGCCGTGCTGTTTTAAAGGGTGGGAACACAGCTGCTCTTGTGCTCTGTGCAATCTCATCTCTGCTGTGAGCTGTGTGAAGGAAGTGCATGGTTGGATTGGATATTAGGAAAAGGTTTTTCACCCAGAAGGTGGTTGGGCACTGGAATAGTCTCCCCAGGTCGTGGCACCAAGCTTGCAGAGTTCAAGGAGAATTTGGACAATGCCCTGGGAGGCACAGGGTGGGATTCTTGGGGATGTCCTGTACAGGGTCAGGAGCTGTACTCAATGATCCTGCCATAGGTGTGGGCATTCTGCAGAGTCTGTAAAATGTGTGCTGTGTAAAATGGATGAGATAACGTGTTCTGAGTTCACCTGGCAGTCACCACCTTCATTCAGATAGAAGAGCCCTAACTATTTTCATGCCAGTTTGGGGTCTGTTTTGAAGCTGTCCTTCTGGAACTGAGAACCTTCCTTTGTGCCTTTGTCATTACGTTTGTATTGGGCAGAAAAAAAATCCAAAGTGCAGCTCTTTCTCTAGGAGAAGAAAGAAGCACAAAACATCTCCAGATGATCCCAGTGAAGGAAGGACGGTGCCGAGACTCCTGGGTGAGAAAGAGACATGACCGCAGAACTGTGCGGCGAGGTGAAAGGGGTCTCTCGTAGGCTGGCTACAGCCTGAAGCTGCCCTGCACAGGCAGGGCGGGATGGTGACCACAGCAGCGCCGCTTTGGACGAGGCGGATACCAGCCCTGAAGCCTGGATTCCCCTGTGCAATCCCCGTGTGTTTAATGCAGATGTTGTGCATTAGAGACCGGGGCCGGCCGAGGGGTCAGTGTCCCCCTTGTGCTGCGGCGGCCCGGGCACANNNNGCAGGGCCCAGCCCGCGGGGGGAGGCTGCGGGCCCCCGGCACCCTGGGACTGTGCTGCTGGCAGCGCCTCCCGAACCCCGGGCGAAGGGAGCCAGGGAGACCCCGCAGGGGTGCCCGGTCCCCCGGCGGTGCCCGCTGTCGCTCAGCGCGGTGCCGGCTCTCAGCACGTGNGGCCGGCCGAGGTGTCAGTGTCCCCCTTGTGCTGCGGCGGCCCGGGCACAACCAAGGGGCCAACGGAGCAGAGCCGGGGGCGCTCCGGGCCGGGCCCGCCCATCCCGGCGGAAGCGGCGGTTNCCGCTGTCGCTCAGCGCGGTGCCGGCTCTCAGCACGTGTCCCCAGGCAGGGCTGGTGTTGATGTCCCGCGCCAGCCCCCGGAGGAGTTGGGGGCTGCCACACAAGCTCCAGCCTCAGCACGGGGCTCGTCCTTGCATCCGAGAGGAATCCCACGCGCTGAAGTCGGGCCTCCGTGTCGCCATCTGTCCTCGCCCTCCAGAGAGAGGACTGGGCTGCAGCTCTGCAATAGCCACATGAGTCTCTGCCCACCTTCCAGTGCTGAGCGCGGCCCTCCTTCAGCTGCTGCCCCAGCTGCTGCGGGAAATGCGTCTGACTCCCTGGGCAGCCTGTCCAGACTGGCTTTATTCCTACATCTGTTGGTAAACAGCAGCTCCCAGAAATGCAAATGCCAGTGTTGCACCTGGCTGTACCTGTCCCTCTGTTTTCAGAGAGACAAAAGGAAAAATGGGTCTTTGAGACTGACAGGTGGGGAAGAGCTGGTGAGACCTGGGGGAAACACGTGTGGAGAGTAGTATTAAAAGGAGAATATTAATCTCTCCCATAGTAGTCAGCAAGGAGAAGGTTTAGGCAGAGACAGAAATCACCAGGTAGGTTCACAGCACATTGACCTCTAGTCCCAACTCCCGATTCCTCAGGAGGAATGGTCGCAGATCCATTGGTGCTGTTTTGGTGCAACCCTCGGGCATGGAAACTATCCTGATGTGACTTTCCAATTCAGCTAAAACTCTTGAGGAAGGAATCAAACATGCAAGACCAGCTGCACGGAGATTAGCCCTTTGATTTGCTGCAGATGACTTGCTCTGCTTATCACAGCTTATCACAACCGTGGGATGTTTTTTCCCATGCTTTTTGCAGAGATTGGCTCATGAAGGCAAGAAGCTGGGCTAGCATCAGCTCTGTGTGTGGTAGCAACTTCCTGGCCAGGGACTCAGGCACAGTGAAAATGTCATCTGTGAAGAAGAGGGAATGCTTCAAAGTCAGATGCTGAGGGTTCAAGGCTGTGAAATGCACCTGCCTGAGGCTTGTCTGTTCCCATGTTTTGCAGTTACCTTAACTACAATGCCAAAAACAAGCCACAAAAGGAAGCTGTGGTTCTTACAGGCTCTGAAAGGGCTCAGTTTACCAGGGAGATAAGTAGCATTTTTACCAGTTGGTCAGCTGCAGCAAAGGGCACAGAGTCGAGTTAATGGTTATTAAACCTGCAGACAGTGCGGGAGAGAGAGAACTGGAGCCTGCATTGCTTGGCTCCTAGGGCAGCATAAAGCCATGGTTCTGGTGGAGAAGGGAGCAGCACACTGGGCTGGATGAGCAGTGTTGAAGTTGTTGGGTTACTCCAGCAACTGCTCTGTGCCTCCTGTAGCTGTGCAGGGTGGCTGGGAGCTGTGACTCTTCCCTAGGGAGTCCACAGGCTGGCAGGAGAGAGGACCAGAGAGGAGTGGCACACATATATCTGTTTGCCTGGACTTATTCAGCCTGGTTCTGCAGAGTGTGCCTACATCTCACAGCCTGTGAATGTATAAATGGTGTGTGTCTGGTGGCAGCAGGTCAGGTACTGCATTGTTGATATTTAGCTTTCTGATGTGGTGGTAAAGCAGATGCTTTCCTGGGTGCCGGCATTGATCAGGTCGCTGCCCAAGAGGCCTGACCCTGTTCCCTCATCCCTCTCCTCTGTGTTCATAATTAT
Organism: Illadopsis cleaveri; assembly: GCA_013399915.1. Lineage (NCBI taxonomy): Eukaryota > Metazoa > Chordata > Aves > Passeriformes > Timaliidae > Illadopsis > Illadopsis cleaveri. The sequence continues at coordinate 67,474 of VXBB01024987.1, forward strand.
GAACTCCTGCTATGTTTCCCTGGCACTTGCTCCAGTGCTTCTCTGATCCCCCTGTGGATGTAAAAGTCATGTTGCTTTTGGACAAAAGGTTACATGGGCAAACCCAGTGAAAGAAGTGACTTGTTTGATGCAGGAGCAGTGAGTGGAATTGGCTCAGCACAGGACTGTTGGTGCTGCAAAGCTGTCCCGAGAAATGAAGCAAATGGGAGTGGCAGCAGAGGTCATACAGTCCCTCTTGGCAGGAGTGAGCCATGAGGGTCTCCCACTTGTGTCCCCCAAATAGGCCCGAGGTCAGCAGGAGCAGAGCAGCAGCTTGGGAAGTCTGTGCCAGTGGTTGGAGACTGAGGCTTGGCAGCTGCTTCCCAGGGCTGGGACACTGCTGCTGGGGGCTGGTGTCCCTTGTAGGTCCCTACATAGGCAAGATGCTCCTTATTGTAATGAGGTTGTCTGATCTCAGATCCCAAGCCAGAGGTGATGTGACTTGCAAATCAGGGAGTGGGTGTCATTTGCAAATTCCGTACAGCAGGGCAGGGTGCAGCTGGGATGTGAAGGTATAAAACGAGCCTTCCATCCCCCACCTCCCATCAACTTGCCTTTCCTCCTTCATTCCCCCGCAATAATTGTCTGCTCTGTTACAGGTCTTGATTTCAGCCTGTCATTTTGCGTGTAAATCACTGGGCTGGGACTCGAGTTCAGATCAAGATCAGATGTGCATTTCAAAGCCAGTAGATGTTCTGGAGTTGTCTCATGGTGAATGCTTTCTTTTTTTTCTCCCCCCTCTAGAATAAGAGAGGCTGTTCTGGCTTAGTTGGATCCATTATCGAGGAGATTAAATAATACCAAGCCAGCATCCTTTTATCTCTGGCTGAGAGTCTGTGCCTGCTTTTCAGAAATAGCTTTTCCAGAGCAGCTGGGTACAGGCTGCACATGCATGCTGGTGTGCAGCAGTCAGCACTGCTTGCATTGCCTCTGCTGTTGTGTCCAGGAGATGAATAACAGCGTTTTGCTAATGGGTCTCATGTCAACAGGGGTGATTTAGCAAGGAAGACTGCAGTGCATTAGTTGCTATGACTCAGACTCACTCAGCCTTGCACTGGTCGTTTATTGGTTTATAAATTAAACTGCAGATGCTGTGTCCCGTCAGTGCTGGCATGCTGAGGATCCTGGAAGGGGTTCTTCCCATCGAGTTGTCTCAGAAATGTTTAAATTACTGCCTTAGGAGTCAGGGAGTGCAGGTTGTAGCCTCTTACACCAGTGACTCCAGCCAAGCTGCCCTGGCGCCTGTCAGAATTGTGGTGTGACTCTGATGAGGCTCTTGTGGCATCTGCTGAGAGCTCACCAGCAGTCTGTGCCTGCTGGTGTGGCATCCTGCATGCTCATGTTCTGAGCAGGTTTGTTGTAGGTGTGAAAATGCTCTCCAGGAGATCTTGGTGAACAGTGCAGGGGAATTGGTGCTGGCTGCTCCTGTCCCTTCCTGGTGGAAGGGTCTCTGCTTCTGTCATGGAGAGAAGAGAAGAAACAGGAACCTGGGCAGGGACTTTTGGGTCTGTGCTGCTTTGAAAAATACTTCAGAAACGAGAAACATGTTCTTCTAAGCAAGTAACTCTCTTCTCCCCCAGACCTGAGAAACCATCTGGGCTCTTCCCCAGAAATCTGCCCCACATGGTCCTGGAGTGAAATGTTTTGTCTTTTTGTAAAGTGTTTGTCCCTCTGAGGGTCAGCCCCAGCCTGCTCAGGGGTGGTGACAGGACAGGTGTGTTCCCAGGGAGGATATGGCCATGTGGGGCAGGAGCTTCACCTTCCTCTGGACAAATTGTGTTTGAACCACAGGAGTCATTTAGAGGGAGCCCAGGGTACAGGATAATTCAAGTCTCAGGCTAAAACCTCTCAGATGATGGCCGGCTAGCTTGTGTTTCCTGTTCACTCCTTCTGTGTCTGCATTGGATGTTTCCATATGGGAGAACAAAGCCAGGAAGGATTTTTGTACCAAGGGTACCGGTATCACAGTAACTGTGGACATTTTCAGCACTGGTAAAAACACCAGTTAGACCCACAGTAGAGACCGTGCTGTTGGATCCCTTTGTGTCTCCTGCATGAAGTCCAATTTGGGATGACTGCTGCCTGCAGGACATCTCTGGAGCTGGGGGTGAGGTGTCAAATGAAAGTCAGAAATTCCTCTCTCTATATATATATATGTGTGTGTGTATATATAATATAGCTTTTCAGTGGCTCAGTGAGAACTGTTCATTTCTATTCTCAGTGGTGATTGGCTCCTGTGGCAGAGGCAGAGCAACGTGTGGCAGGATGTGTGAAGGGCCGTCCAGGATTTCTGGGCCCATCCCTCCAGACCCAACGCTCTTTCCAGAGTATTACAAACGCCCCTTGTCAGGTGAGTCCTTGATGCTTGTTACAGGTTTGGGGGTTTGTGCTTTGGCATGACACAGCTTGATGTCCTTGTCCCTTGGTGTCCTCGACAGTATTCACACTGATGAAAGTGCTTCTGATGGTGATCCTAAAGTGGTCTGTACAGCTGGTTGAATAATGGAAAAGCATAAGGCAGAGGTGAAGGGGGGGTCTTCACATTGTTTGTGGGCTGTGGGTGCAGAAAACTGAGGTAAGATCATTTCCTGATGAGATTCTCCTTTTTCTTTCTCTGCAGCTCGAGGGAGGCTGGAAGGAAATGCTCAGAAGCTGTATTTAACCTGTGGCCCCCTGGACCCAGTTCCCAACCCCTACCCTGCTTTGGGCAGTGCCCGCCAGGCTCAGCCGGCCCCTCGCATTCGCCCCAGCGGAAGGGATTTCCTGGAGAAGGGACAGAAAGGGACACTCAGCCTCTTACTGCAGCTCCAGGGGATCTCCCTTGATGAGGGGATGCCAGTTAAGAGTAAGTACAGCCAAGTCACTGCTGGCCTCAGCTGCCTTTGGGGCCAGGGATGAAGCATCGAGGATTTGGGCTGAATTCCCAGGATCTACTGCCTGAGGAGAGCTTGAGCTTCACAGGGCTGGTCACCCCATCTGCAGCTTTTGGCCTGGCAGTGGAGTCACCTGTGCTGGAGCCAGTGATGTTTGGCTCCAGTCTCAGGTTTAGAATGGGATGAGGGAGTTGAAAAAAAGTGCAAAAATTTGGACTTCTTCATAGTCAAACTTCTATATGAATCAAACAACACCTTGATGTGTTGAGGATGTTTAACATGGCTGAGTTCCTAGTTGGTGAAACCAGGCAGGATTTGGGAAGAGTGTCTGTGTATGTGGATGTGAGAACATCTTTGCAAGAGATGTTCCCTTCTCCCAGGCGAGGATGTTGCCCAGAATATATTCAGAGGTCCAGGAAGGAGATAAGGTTGAGCCCTGTGTGTCATTTTAATTTACTTCATGTGCTGGCATTGCCTTGAGCTGGTGCCGGAGTGGTAGATGCCACAACTGCTGTGCCTAAGCAAGGGGGGAATGGATGAGCATCTGGTTATGTCAGCTGAGATATTCCCTGTCTTGGGGAGCCCAATTAAGGATAATTTTTGATTCAAAAACAAAACAAACCCCTAATCCATAATCTTGGTTGTGTCCACTTGAACGTGGGACAATGGCTGACCCTGAAACCAGCAACAGTGCAAGTTCAAGGCTCTGCAGCCCTCTCTACTCCAGAAACACCATGTGAGCTGAACTGGGAATTAACCTTGCTCTTGAGAGGATGCTGGCATGGCTTGTCTGGCATAGTCCATACCGGGACAACTGGAGAGCAAGGGAGTCTGTGAACACCAGCAGTGTGCACAGATGTGTTCTGATGCTCATCTGGGCACGGGGGGATCCTCTGGCAGAAGAGTCAGTCTGGGAGTGTGCATCTAACAGGAGCAGGATGCAGAGATGGTCTAGTCTGTGGGAGAGGGAAGAACTTGCTGGTTGCATGGGCTGTTGGACGAGCTTTGGAAGGGATCTGTGGCTCTGGTGCCAGCACTCCCAAGAGCCTGCATCCTGTGGCAGTGTCTGGGAGGTGAAGGTGTGTCTCCCCTTGCTGAGCAGGGAAAGAGGCCAAGGACTATGAGAAGGAAAATGTGAGGCGGATAAAGGAGATTCAGAAGAAGTGCAAAGAGAAGGAGCGAGCCCAAGAGCGCAGCCAGCCCAAGCCTGTGAAAGCTCTGTGGAAATCCCAGAAATACGAAAATGTGGAGTCAAAGGTGAAGGCCAAACTGCAGGTTGGTATCTATGGAGCAGGTGTTGAACTCTCCAGGCTTGGGGTGTGGCTCAGCCATGAGGGACAGTGGGATGATGGAGACAGGGGAGTCCTGGAGCCTGCAGGATTTGGGGGTATCTCAGTGCTGAAGCACAGTGGGCAGATGTGGCAGTGGGGCTGTGCATGACAGCGTGTGGTTTGGGTCCAGAGAGTGATTGCTGCAATAATCCCAGTCCTGCTTCCCCCTCATAGCCATATTTTCTGCCAAGGGATGCTCCCATCTGGCTTTTCAGCTTCCCCATGTTTGGGGCAGTGCGTCTCTGGGGTTTGTGCCAAAAGGCTGTGGCATTTTACCCCGTGGATTGTGCTTTTCAGAGGTCTGAGAGGCTGATTGTGGTTCTCAGATCCCAGGCTGCATTGAGCCTCAGTCCACCTATATCCCACCCTGTGGATACACAGTGGGCAGTGTGTATCCACACATTCTTCCCCAAGTGATTGTCCTGGTGAATAACCACTGCTCAGGGGGCACACAGACATCCCCAGGCAGTCAGGGTTGAGGCCTCATAGATCAGCACAGCCTGTGAGGGTGCTGAGTTTGGAGCCTTTAAGTTCCTCCTTGTCTCTGCATTGCTTTTACTTTCTGTGGCCAGCTTTTGATGCTAAAATGACATGTATTGATAACTCCAAAAATTGGCAAGATGATTCCCAAGCCAGTGGTTCCAGCTGCTGTGTCTTTTCTTCCTGGTGTGTCACTGACCTCTTTGATATCTGTGACCCTTCCACACATGGGAGCAAACCCACAAGAGCTTCAAGAACACAATCCTGCGCTCTTGTTTGACAAATCCTCTGGGTTAGAGGAAGATTGATCTCATCTCTTCCTTTGTTTTGAGGAAAGGGGGTGGTCTCTGCGCAGGCAGTTTCTGCGTGGTGTGTTACTTGTGCTCTGTGTATTCCTCCAGAGAGGCCCTGGCACTGACTCATGATGCTTTAACTGTTGCTGTGGCTCTCCTGGAGCTGAGGTGTTCCCTGTGAAGGAACTCCATATTCTGTGGAGCTGCTACTGCTGCTCAGAGTTTCAGTTGATTCTGTTGGATCTTGATGACTAATGCAGAGTTTTTTCTCTGTCATCTGTCCCTGAGGCTGTTAACTGTAGCAGTTGTCTTGGAAAGGGTTCTGGCAGTCCCAGTGTTCCCATGGAGGGAGATGGGGCAAGCTGTGCTCTGTGCTCCTGAGGTCACAGACTCAATCAACTGAGCCAACTGTGCTAGGTAAAGGCAATTCTCATTAACTTACCAGAGAGATCCAGATCTCCTGTTGAAACAAGACTTAGCATCTTTGGAGCATGAACAGTCTGGGCAATGCTGAAGACATCCCATACCCTGCTCGTCACATCAAACCCACTGATGTGGCTGCCCAGTCCCATCATCAGTCTGCAGCTCTGCCCAGCTGAATGGGCCAGGCTTCCTCCCCAGGAAGCTGCAGTTCAGCTGAGACCTTGGGTATTTGTAAAGATCTGGGGGTGGCCCTGAGCAGTTCCCATCACTCCCAAGGCCAGAGCAGTGCTCCAGCTGCATTTTTCGTAAGGTTACCCACTTGCCACAGTGTCAGCTTTCAGTTTTCAGGGTTTGTTTGCAACAAGACTGACTGAGATAGTCCCAGACCACCTGCTAGACATCAAATACTGTCACCCTGTGCTACAGCCTTTGAAGATGCCCCTCAGATGCAATTCCACCAGACTCCTTCACTCTCTGCTCCTTTTTCTTTCTAGAGTGATATAACCACAGATTTGAGGTGCTGAGCAGAGCAGCACTTGAGAACAGTACCTCAGCAGGCAGCTTCGTGCCTTCCTGCTTGATCCAAATGTGTTTCTGCAGAGTTCCCCCCCTGTTTCTCAGCGATTCATTCAGTGGCCAGCTCTGGATCTGTTGCTGTTTGTTGGCCTTTGGTGGCTGACTACAGATTATCTTCCCCCAAGAGCTTCTGCCAGGCCATGACAGAAAGGCTGTGCTGTCATGTGCCTGCTGGAAACCTGTGGCCGAGCTCATGGTTGACCCCCCAAACTTGGTTAAGAGGGTTTTCCTTTGCTCCAGCCTCCCTCCACTGGTGGATCTCTTCTTGCCTTTCCCAGGAGACCTCCCCACCACCAAATCCTGAGGCTGTGAATTTCCTGAGGGCATATTCTCGCTGTGGCTCTGGGATCAAGCCATGCAGACCACTGTCCCCAAGGCCTGTCAGAGCGAAAGCAGGAGCAGACACAGAGGCTCCAGAGGCACAGGGTGCTGAAACCAAGGTGAGTTACACACTAACTGTATCCATCCCAGGGATTTCTGCCACTGATCCCTTGCTCCTGCTTTGAGCTCTTCATGTCTTCTTCTAAAGTGCAGGGTCAGATGTGCTGCATGAGCAGGGAGATCTGTAAATACTGTTCCTGGCTGAAGGGAAGGAGCAGGGTCTTGATCACTGGGGTGGTGAGATGGATATTCAGGGACTGTTAATTCTAGCTTCATCCTCACTCATAGTTAAGGAGATTGTGAAGTTCCCTGTGAAAATTCCACCTCCTCATGCCAGCAATCTCGAATTTGCTCTTCCAAAGGCTTTGCAGGAGGTCTTGGGGATTTGAAAGCTATTCCCACTGTAATCAGAGGAACTGTGGCTTCTGGATGTTAGATAAAAATTTTTGAAATGAGTGTGCATTTTAGTAAGGAGAGTTAAATCAGCATTAGTAGTTAAACCTTTCAAGTAGTCTGTTTGGGTGGTCCTAAAGAGCTCCATGACTCATGTCCTTTTCCCTTGGCAAGTGTGAGATTGTCAGTTTGTTGGTTCCAAAATGCCATGAATGACTTAATTAAACAGGACATGATCTACAAAGGAGGAAGACTAGGAAATCTTAAATGCAAACACAGCCACCTTCTCTACTGTTTTGTCCAGCAGAGGAGCTGTGGTGGAGGTGCTGTCTCTGGGCAAGTGCCCCAAGGATCAGCAAAGTTCCTGCTCTGCCAGGGGTTCTGTTGCATTTCTTGGCCTGGTGAGCGCCCAACCTGTTTTTCCTCTGCCCTCAAAACGCACCAGTAGGAGCCATGGGGATTATGTCAAGCCTGGTTTTTTCTGTCCTTCTGGCTTTTAAGGCATGTGGTCATCTTGGGGACCTTAAAGAGGCCAGGTTTAGGCTTGGCTTTTGGTGCCTGCCTTCCCAAACCATGGCCATAGCTCCTGCCTGTCTATGGCTGCACACCGAGACGGGCTGTGCTGAGGGTCTGCCTGTCCTGCTGTCACACAATTCAATATCTGGTGTGGTGCATTTTTGCTTTTTCCCCCGTGTGGACAGTGGCAGCTGGCTGTGTGCACGTGCCCAGCCTGCCCTTGATGCCTCTCTCTCTTCTTGCAGATGCAGGTGGAGGGCAGGAGCGTTGACTTCATCAGGCACAACGCCTGCACTGCCAAGCGGGCCCCGCTGCGCCGCTCCCAGTCCCTGCAGGCGCTGGCCGAGCTGCTGGAGCAGAAGCACCGGGAGCAGGAGGAATACAACGCCAAGCAAAAGGGCCACGTCCCCCAGTAGTATGTGTGCCCCTCTCTGCCCCACCAGACTGTAACAGCCTTAATTGTACCCCCCAGCTCTGGGCCAGGCACAGAGGTGCCCTCGCCATGTTCAGCAGTGCCATTGTCTGTGACCTGGGGATTAAACACTGTCCTTCCTGCTTTTTTGGCTTAACCAGCATCCCATGCCCAGTCTGATAGGGCTCAGAGGGAGTTTTGTCTCCTCCTCCCTTGCTTGCTGTTGTACAATGATGCTGATACGGGGAAGCTCTGTGTGCCTTGAGAAATGTGCTCCTGCCCCTATGTAAGTTTTGTTCCATGTGGTGTAGCTTTGGTGTGAAAAGGTCTGGTTTTGGAGAGGCAGAGAGCTCGCTCTGCCTCACAAGTGTTCATTCTGCCTTGGACCTGGGTTCTGAGGAACATCCAGCTAGTGCTGTGCATTTTGGGGCTCTGCATGGAAAACAGACCCTCCCCTAGCACTGACTGTGCTGTCCTCTGCCAGCATCCCTGGCCATGATCTGCTCTGTCCCACTTCATTCTGCCACTGACCCACAGATGGTTTGGCAAGGACTCAGTGAAGCAGAAATGAGGAGCAGCAGCCCTTGTCTCCAAGGAGCACATGTTGGCCTGAGTGCATCTCTCCCAGCGGCCCTTTGTGGACATGGAGCACATTTGCTGGTCCACATGTGGGGTTTAAACACGGTGTATCCCTCACCATGAGGGTGTGTGCCAGCACCTGGGTCCCTGGGGTCCTCAACCAGTGATGCGGAACCTGGCGGGGTTTGAAGGACGCATTCCTGGCCTCTGCCTGTGCCCCTGGGCCACCTCTCCTGCCAGATGTGCTGACACCTGCTCTCCTTTGCCTCCAGCCTGCTGGAGAGGAAGGAGCTGTGGCGCAAGCAGATGGAGGAGCGGCTGCGAAACCTGCCAGACCCCGACACGCCGCCCGGCCACACCATGATGCCCGAGAGCCAGCGGCTGGAGACCCTCAGCAACCTGAAGCAGAGTAAGAGGAAAAGAAACAGGGATTCCAGCTCAGAAAAACAGACAATCCTAGACAGGATAAGGGAGAAGAGACACAGGGGCAGATTCCTGCCACTTGGAGAGTTGCCTGGATTAAGGCATATGTAGGCAGGATGTGAGCTGTGTGCATGGAAAGAGCAATCAATGTCCTGCAGGTTACAGGACTGGCTCTCTGGAGCAGACTTGTCCAGTGGACCTGATATTAGAGTTGTTATTGCTTCTAAAATCTTAGATTTTGGTTGGAAGGGACCTTCAGAGGTTTCTAGTCCAATCCTTGGTTCTCAAAGCTGGAGCAGGTTCCTCAGGTCCTCATCCAGCTGAGCTTTAAATAGAAGGATTCTAGGTCCTTGTTCCAGTGCTGCTGTTCTGTTCACGGTCACAGCACTAGAAAAAGGATGGATATCTTTGCTCTTCAACTTACACAACTTTTTTATTTCTCTGTTTACAGGCCAGGAGCAGCTGATAAAGGACCTGGTTCTGCTGCCAATGCGTGGAGACAGCCTCAAGATGCAGAAGAGGCGGATAGAGCTCGAGAGGAAACTCTCCCAGATAGACGAGGCAGTCAAAATTTTCTCAAGGCCAAAAGTCTTCATCAAGTTGGACTCCTGAGCTGATGGGGCCAGGTGTGCTGTGCTGCTCTGCCTGAACAGCCTTTGTCTCTGGGCAGGAATGGACATCACTTTTTGGGTAGGAAGGAGAGGAAGCCAAGTTCCAGACCCCGGGCCCATGCAGGTGCCAATAACAGTGTCCAGTGTGCAGCTGGCACCTCTTGCTCATCTTTCAGTGCTGTATCTTGTCCACAGGAAAGGGAGGGAGAACCCCCAATGAAGGCCCTGTTCAGTGGTCTGGAGAACAGTTGTCTCTGCTGCTTGACTTCTCACAGATCAGCTCTCTGCTCTGGATCTATGGCACCACCCCTTACTTTCCCTTTTTTTCCTACTTCTGGAAACTGGTAGGAGGTCTCCTGTGCTGCTGCCTGTGTATTCCTTGTCACTCTCTTTCTTCTGAGCTGGACTATGGTCATGGCTCATCCTGAGCACCTGAGGGCTCAGGGGACAGCTTAGGGGCAAGAAAGAGGCACAGAGCTTCAGTGTTTTCTGCCCAGGGAAGGGCTGGGCTGTCAGGAGGGTCTGGTCAGATGTCTGGAGAGGCCTTTGTTGTCTGTGTGGCAGGAGATACTCGAATAAATCATCACTTCCATCTTGCAGTGTGTGTGCAGCTCCCAGTGGGCCCAGCAGGGCCTGAGGAATGGTGTGGGCAGCAGAAACCATCACACTGGCACAGTGCAGACAGGGGATGAGCTGGGGTTTCACAGGGCTGGGTGCTGGGACATGGTGGTGACACATGGACTGGAGAATGTGCATAATCCTGCCAGATCTCCATCCACAGGCTGGCAGGACAGGGCTGGGAAGGTGCCATCACAGAGGTGAGCTCACTGCTGCCTTACCTTCAGATGCCATGCAGGAACCTGTGCAGACCTTTGCAGGAACCTTGCTGCATGAAGCAAAGAAAATTTTAAGCTGTAAGGGATGGCTGGAGGGTTTTGTGCATCTCCTGCTCAGCAGAGGTACAGTGGCACAGCTTGGAGCCATATCCAGCTGAATTAGAATTTCCAAGGATGGGGCTGCCCCCATCACCTTGCTGGGCCTCTGTCTCCAGACAGTGCTTGGCTCAGGGGGAACACTTTTCCCCTGAAATCCCATCAAGTTTTCCCTTCCTGCAGCTTGTGTCCTTTTGCTACACAGGGTGGGGATACTGTGCATGGGTCGCCTGAGCAGCTGCAGGGGTTGCTCCATCCTGGGCAGGATTTTGTGGGGTGGGGATATTGTGGAGTGTTCTAACCCTGCCTGTGCCACCTGGCACACTGCAGTGCCCTGGGATGTCAGGGCTGATGCTGCTGCCAAGGGCTGGGGAATATTTTGGCACTCAAGGGCTGAAGGAGGTGAGATGCCAACTGGAAAATCACCTCACATGCCCCTGGGGCCACCTCAGGGCAAACCCCACAGTCAGGCTGAGCCGGCTGGATGGGAGTGACTGGGGGCCATGGGCACAGCCCCTGGGCACCTCCCTGCCCAAAACAAGCCTGGGCTAACCAGCCCTGCTGTCAGATCTGCTCTCCGGTCTGTCTGGGCCCTGGCTGTGTGCCGTGAGTGTCCTCAGTCCTTGCTGCACTCCCTGCCTGCCCTGGCCTGAGGGTCTACATGAAGAGTTGGTGCTGGCTTTTCAGACCCTGGGAGCTGCAGATCTTCCTCCTTGCCAGTCCCACCACAAGCCTTGCCATCAGCTTGGCACTTTAGGGAGAGGGTCTGAGGGTGCTGGGAGCCCCAGCAGAGCAGCAGGGGCAGGTGTGGACCCCCCCGTACCCTGAGCTTGGGGCTGAAGAAGGAGAATGGGGCTTCACTGTCCCCACCAGCATTTGCAGGGCTGAGTGACAGCCAAGGTGCTGCTGCCAGACCAGGTGTCCCCAGCATTAGTGAGGGCCCTGTAGCAGGGACAATGGGGGAATGGGGGCGGGCAAGCAAGGCTAACTGCATCAGGCCATCAGGCCAGGTGACTGCCCAAAACAGTCTGGACATGTGTCCTGGGACAGGCACGATGGGTCTCGGTGGGGCCACCCAGCACAGCAGCAAAGTCATAAGGTGTGTGTGCTAAGGTCAAGGCCACTGCCCCCAGGCATGGCCTTCCGTGCACAGCACTGGGCTACCCACCCACTGTCCCCCTCCTCCCTGCAGTGACATGAACCAGGGACAAGCATGGTGCTTTCTAGAAAAAAGTTTTACTGTCCATTGCAATATATTAATGATGCATATTTCAATAAAACAATTAAAAACCCCCGCTTGCTTGGAAGGGGAGGCAAGGGGGCTCAGAGAGGCAGTGCCCAGCTTGCGTGGGTGCCACAGTGGGGCTCCCGGGGTCACAGGGGGTGGGAGAGGGCAGCGGGCAGCCCCTCTCCACCCCTGCCCGCATCATCACCCCGGTGTCCACATCCAGCCCGGATGAGCGGAAACCCGGCCAGCCACTGAGTGGCAGAGGCCCCTGCAGCTATAGGGTAAGGAGGGTGCCGTCCTCCCGTCCGCTGCCCCTGCCAGGGCTGCCGTCGTGGCTGCCCAGGGACTGCAGGGAGCCCCGCGAGCTGTGCGGGGACAGGCTCCGCTGGAGGGGTCCGTCCGCGGGGCCGCCGTTGGGGCAGCCCCCAGGGATGTAGTGGGACGCGCTGTCGCTCTCGATGACCAGGTCGCCCTCCTCGTCGCTCTCGGCCGTGCTGTAGTTGCTCAGGTACTGCGAGGCCGGGCTGGGGGTCTGCTGGCTGGGGGTGCTGTCCGTGGACATGCCGGAGCTGCCTGAGGCCTTGCTGCTGCGGATGACGTTGTTGCGTTGGTTGGCCGGCTTGACGGTGATGATGAGGTTGTGGCTGTTGGCCACCATCATGTCCGTCACTTGGTCCAGGGACTTGCCGGCCACGTCGATGCCGTTGACCTCCAGGATCTCGTCACTCACGGCCAGCAGCCCCGTGCTCTCGGCCAAGCCGCCCTTCACCAGGCGGGAGATGAAGATGCCAGGCACCTTCTCGACGCCCTGCGGGGCCACGCGCACGCTGACGCCGTCGCGGATGTAGAAGCCCAGCGGTTTGTCGGAGCCGTGCTTGTGCAGCCGCACGCGCCGGTGCGTCTCGGGCAGGATGTCCACGTCGATGATGGAGGAGATCTGCCGGAAGTCCTGGGGCATCCCGATGAGGAGGTGAGGCTTGGCCCGGTAGTGTGCTGGGCGCAGCAGCCCTTTCTTCTTCCGCTGCAAGGAGTTGGAGGCGAAGACGCTGGCATCAGACTCTGCTGTAGGGAGCAAGGGAGGACACCGGTCAGGCACTGCAGCTGCTGGGGATGTGAACGCGTGCCCTGGGCTCTAGGTGCTGGGGCAGCAGTCAGCAGAAGGGCCCTGCTCACAGGTCTCACCGGCTTTTCCTCCCCAGATCATCAGCCTGGCTTTCCCTGCAGCCTGTCTCCGCTGGGGCCCATCTCCTGGGATTACCCAGCGTACACAGGCGCACAGGCCAGGATTAGTGGGATAGAGGCAGTGATTCAGCCTTAATCACACTTTAAGCCAAACTCTGCAGTTTAACACTAGAGCTGCCAGCCCTGATGGCCTGGGAGCTGCAGCTATGCCCCAGTTTGGGTTTGGGGAGAGAGGACCCCCCACACAAGTGTGCTGTGGTGGCAGCCAACTCCCTTAGGGCCAGTACAACCCCACGAAACAGCACCAGAGTCCTCTGCCCCACCAGAGCAGGGCTATCACTGGCATGGGTTGGTGATAGCCAACTAGAACTCTGCCATTCCCAAGGAGACTCCTCACCTCCTGGAAATTCATCCCAGGGCTGCAGCATCCTCAGAGCCCCTGAATATCCCAGACTGTGATTTGTGCCCATGTCTCTTATTCCACCATCAGGCACCTTCATGCAGGGTTTGACTCTCTACTTCTGGACTGTGGCCTGGGGCTTCTCTGTGGGGCCCAGCTCCAGCCCATCATCGTTGGCCCCATCCACCAGGTGCTGGGGAGTATCCCCTAGTTCCTCTCTGGTTTCTCCCCATTTCTTTTCATGTGGTAGCCCAGATCTGGATGCTCCATGGTCAGCACATTCCCCACTGTGTCCCCCACCAGCATCTGGACCCTGCTCCAGCTGCAGGGCTGCTGGGGATGTCCCCAAGCCCAGGGGACATGGGATTTCTCCCTAGGCAAGCCAGCCTGCCAGGGCTCCTGGCTTATAAATATCTCCCTGCACACACAGCCTTGGCATATTTTTAGCTCGGGGAAGGGCGGCGGAGGCTTTCCCACAGCTATTTCAGCACACAGCTCCTCTCCAAGGGGCGCAGAGTGGCTGGGCCAGGCAGGTCCAGCATGCCAAGGATGAGCCCTTTCCCCTGCCCTTCCCATGAGCCTTGGCCCAGCCAAGGAGGACCAGTGCTGTTGTTCCAGCCAGGCTGCCCCACAGGGATGGCTTCACCCAACAGGGTGATGGCACAGAGGGGAGCCCAGCTGCAGCCTCTGCTTTTAGCCTCGCTGTGGCAGGACTGGCTGCTGCAGAGCCCACTGATAGGAGCACACCTGTGCGTGTGTGCACAGCTCCCTGCACTAGGCAGTGTGAGAGGCTCTGCAGCCACATTCCTCAGCGACCCAGACCGGTTCAACGACAGCCCAGCCTTGGGATGACCTGGATCCATTTTAAATCACCTGTGATTCACCCAGGACTTGCTCCTGGCCTCTCTGCTCACCTCCCTGTGGTGCTGCCAGCCCCGCAGCCCCTGTCCTGCAGGCACAACTGGGTGTTGGGGCTCCCTGGTGCTGCCTGCTTGCCTTCCTTATCTTGCTGCCCATGGAGCCAGGCTCTGCCTGCTCCCTCTCCACACTGTGCTGTCTTGGCACAGTCAGCCGTGGGCCCTCACAGGCTTTTCCAGCAGCCTACAGGGTGGCTCTTGGGAGCAGGAGTGATGCTCCCACAGCAGCCCCAGCACACCCACCCCTGGCTCTCCATGTCACAGCCTGGGCCCAAGCATTGGGCCAGGAACAGGGGATGGTTCAGCACTGGCAACGACAGCCCCTGATTGCACCACAGGCTCCAGCAGCCTGGATCGCTGCTGCCAGCCCCCACACCATGCAGCCACAGAGGAAATGTGTCCAGGGCATCCCACACCACCCTGATGCAAAAGCCCAGGAAAACTGACACAGCAGCCAGAGCTGGGACCAACATCACCCCTCGCCCAGAGACCTCATACCACTAACATGAGCTGGAAACACAGACTCGCTCTGGATGCTGTGCAGGGAAAACTGTGACTCTGGGTCAGGCTGTGGCTCTGTGAACTGCTGACTGATGATGCTATGAAAGAGAAAACCTCGGTGCCACTAAACTGAGTGGAAGGGGATGGGCTTGTTTTCCCTGCAAACAGGAGAAATACTTTGTCACTTGAAGGCTTCCATCCTCATCAGGATGCTGCTATCAGGATGTTATCAGGAGTACTTGTGCAAGGAAGTGGTTCCCTGGGAACATGCCACTGAGGTAAGGGCAAGTCCCTGATCTGCCAGGGAAGCACCAAGCCTCTTCCCAACACCAAAAATCCAGCAGCACCTGGCACCCTGAGAGCTCTGCCAAAATGGCTGTTGCTCCCTCAGGGCAGGGAGCTGGATGGGGTTGCTGGCGCAGCGCTCACAGGAGTAACACAGGTGTTATCTGGGAGCCCACGCAAGCTTGGCTGGAAAACATGACTTTCAAGGGGTGAACTGCAAAGGTCTGCCTTTGCTCACCAGGTCGCACGGGCCTGGGCTGAGGCAGGTGCCCTCGGCTGCCAGGGACAGCCTGTGTGGGTGCTGCAGCCCTGGCAGGGTTCTGGCAGCCTCCCAGTGCCACCATCTCCACATCCATCCACCAAAGCAGTGTCTGGAGGATTTGTGACCAGCCATGCCCCTGCTGGCACAGTCCAAAGGCGGAACCAGCAGAACCCCGGGATGTGGCTCATGTCTGTTGATAGGATCCAGTGCCCCGCTTACCCTTCTTCTGGATGATGACCCTGAGGAGGGGGTTGGCAGAGGACAGGGCTTTGTGGTAGTTGTCGTCGTTGTTGATGGGCAGGAGGTCGCCGTGGATGTCTGTGTAGCCCAGGAGCACATCCACCCGCGGGATCTGGTGCACTGTCTGCAGCAGCTGGTAGAAGTCCTGGAAGCTGCCGGTGCCGGAGCGCTTCATGGCAAAGCGGCGAAATTCAGCGTCGAACTGCAGAGGAGGACGAGGAAGAGGAGGAAGAGGGTGACTCTGGGCAGGGCTGGCTCCGGCCAGCAGGACCGATGCAGGCAGGTCACGACGCAGAGCTGCCCCGGGGCAGGCAGAGCCTTGGTGCTGCTGGCTCCAGAGTCCGGCAGCATCAAGGCAGCAGCGCCAGTCAGGAAAAGCCCGTCCCAAAAACAAAGTAAAAGGAATGAAGCCGTTTTTCTGCCCAAACACTGAAGTGATGGGGCAGAAAGATGGCCCCGCGGCAGAGAAAAGACCCTCTGGCCGTACCACCAGCCGTGGCAGACTCCGTGCTGCCGGGAGGCCCTTCCCTGCGACACAGGCGCTGCCGTAGCACCTGGTGAGCAACAGCGCTAATTAATGCCTCCTTCCGTCACGACGAAGGGGAAGCCAATTAAGAACAGGCTGAAGAACACTGCGAGGATCGCGCTGCCCGCGGGGGTCACACCCCAGCTGTCGGGGCAGGCGGTGGCCACCACGTCCCGGGAAGAAAGACACCCTGCACCCTGCTGGGGGTCCCGAGCAGGCAGTGGCACAGCTGGGCGAGTGCACAGCTGTTTAAGGGCGCAGAAAAGGAGCGCACACATCTGGGCGAGCACAGGGATGGGGGGGTGGGCACAGGTGGATAATGGTGTATATCTGGGTGACGGCACACATCTGGGCAAGGGTGTGCCAGGTGAGCACATATCTGGATAAGCAGACACGTCTTGGGGAGACCGCAACTGGCGAGCGCACAGTCATGCAGGTGTGCACATCTGGATGCACGACAGGGGCTCGTCCCTTGCTGAGGGTGCATATCTGAGTGATGGCATAGCCGGGGGTGACCATGCTTTGGCGAACACGCACATCTGGGAGAGTGCACATCTGGGCGAGGTATGTCCCCGGGGTGACCGCTCACCCCGCACACCCGCATCGGCGGGGCCACCCCGCACACCGGGGCTGCCGGAACGGCGCACCGGCGCCCTGCGCATCTGGCGAGCGCTCCGCCGCGGCGTTCCCNGTCCCCATCCCCGTTCCCATCCCAGTGCCCCCACGTCGGCCCCGTCTACCCGAGCACGGCTCCGCTCCCGTTCGGGCCGCCGCCCCGCCGGGACGGCACCGAGCACCGCGCCGGTAACCTCGGGCATCCCATCGGTGTCAGGAACCTCATTAGCGACATATTAAACCCAACAGCGGCCCCTCTCTGGGGACACCGAGCTCCGGCACGCGGCCAGCATCCACACGGAATCCCCGCGAGTGTCACCTGTGGAATCCTCGGCCCCGCCCGGGAATATCCCGGAGTTTCCCCAGGTTGGCGGGGGCTTCCCATGCCACCGGTTTGGTGGCCTTTGGCAGAGGAAACCCTGGTAGCAGTGGATGTTTTCCAGCTGTGCTCCTCGTTCCCCACATCCTGGTTACACATTCATTCTGGCTTTTCTCCCTTACCTGGCAGGGAAGTTTCATGCTGCCCCAAACCTGTGTGGGCCAGGGATGGTTCATTGTTTCGGGCATGATTTGTTTTACTGCGCAGTGGAACAGCTGAGCGAGTGGAGAGAAACTGACCAAGCTCACCGGGTGCGCAGCAAAGCCTCTCTGTGCCCATTCCAGCACCAGGCTGCCAGGATGTGCAGCCAGAGCACATCTCCTCCGTGCTGCCAGGCTGTGCCCGCAGGTGATGCCCGTGGGATGTGTCTGGCAGAACTGGCTCTGCTCAGGCACAGAAACACTCAGGGACAGCCAGAGAAGCCCTTCCCTGCAGACCCCACTGCAGCACAGCTCTGCCAGCGGTGACAGAGCACGCTGTGAGCTCCCTCCTGCCGGCACCAGAGTCACCAGCCCCAGCACCTCAACAAAACCAAACTCTAGTTCACAGACTCTGAGGAATTTTGGAGCCAAAGGGGCCATGACAGCAGCCCCATGAAACAGTTTTTTTAGCCAGACACCAAACAAGCACAGTGCTTCCGACAGAATAAATGTATCGAACCAAGCCTGGAGAATCAGCTTGGCTTGTCTGGATTCTGTTGCCCTTTGTCCTCGATTCTGTTGCCCTATCCTGGCCCAGGGAACAACCTTTGGTCAGGACAAAATTGCATCCCCGCAGCATCAGGCCTGCATTAGCTGGTCTGTGGCTCCTGGCAGGCTTGTCCCCTGTGTCACTGTGCCTGGATGAGCAAAGGAGCAGGCCAGGCTGCAAGACTGTGGGACATCTCCTCATGTGCTGGCAAATTCTCCTCCGGCTCTTCCTGCTGTGCCAAGTGATTGCCACACCATGAAAACCAGCCTGACCACAAACAGAGCTGTAAATTCATCAGCAATACCCCACTCAGCCCTCTCAGTTTTGGTTTGTTGTTTTTTGTTTTTTTTTAAACAGAGTAATTGTGTTGAGGTCAAAGAGATAATCCTGATTTACACCGTGGTTAATATTTACGCAGGCGACGAAAGCAGCTTGCAGCCCTTCATCTCCAATTTTGGTAAATCAGAGTTAATTGTTCAGCAGGACAGTGGGGTGATGTGCTGGTCACACCTTCTGGTTTGTAGTGTGGGCCATTATCTGCTGCCACAGAGCAAGCTAAGCTAAGCAGACAGTATCAGGGCAAGTGTTTGTTTTGCCTCAGTCCCAGGTGCTCTGAATCAGCCTCTGGAACTGCAGCATGTGCTACTCAATGTTCAGATGTGTCCACTGACTCCAGATCCACCAGTTCTTGGCTGCTGTAGGTGAGGGCAGTGAGGGCCTGGCTCTCTGGGGAGTCCAGCACCCCCAGACATGGAGGGGGACTGCTGAGGCTTAGCACTCAGGTGCCTCAGGAGGTCATTGCTCCAGCCCCTGTTTCAAGCCAGGTCAGTGCTGGATTCAGGTGAGTCTGACCAGTGAACAGGCGTTTTTCCCAGCAATGGCTCAGACAAGGAACGGGCAGAAAGCAGCTTAGTTGAGTTCTGCCCCTCTTGTCTGTGATGAAGGAGAAGCCCAGGAGCCTAAACTCGAGGCAGGATCAGCACTGTGGCCGCAGCTGCGCAGCTGGTGCACGGGCCAGCAACAGCACAGGGAGTCCCAGAGAAAACACAGAGTCCAAGATCCTGGTTTCACTCTAACACCTGCACAGCTTTACCCTGTCCCTGCCACCCACGGGAACTCTCTTGGCACTCCGAGCAAAGGCTGCAACTGAGCGAGCAGCAAAGTCACTTTGGCTTGGACAATGGCAAGGGCGGCCCTGGACACTGTGTTTGTCCTTCCCCACTGCCAGTAGGAGCTAAGGGACGGGGAATCATGAGCTGTGCTGATGGAGCAAGAGCGGCAAATAGCTCTGGCAGTGTCTCCTTGGGTTGGTGGGACACAAAGCAGAGGTTGAGGAGGCAAAGCCCACCAGGCATTGAGCCCTCCCAGGGCCAGCAAGGACAGAGCAGGCAGGAGCGCAGCCCCAGTGCTCGCTGTGGGGATGTGGATGTGAGAGAGGAATTGGCTCCGATGGAATTCTCCACTCTCACAGGGACGTACCCTGGCAGCCGCGGAGGGTTCACCCGGCCAGACCCAGGCTCAGCTCATTGCTTGGTGATTTTGTTTTGTCAGCTCCCACGGCAGCGCTGCCCTTTGGCTCGGCTCTTCCCCGGGAAGCTGCGGGGTGATGCATCCCCGAGGCAGAGTGTCTTTCCTAGCTGCAAAATCCAGTCTTGGCTGCAGACTCATCCGTGCCTTTGGGCAACAGGTCTGGCTGCC
The DNA here is from genome assembly GCA_013399915.1 of Illadopsis cleaveri. Taxonomy (NCBI): domain Eukaryota; kingdom Metazoa; phylum Chordata; class Aves; order Passeriformes; family Timaliidae; genus Illadopsis; species Illadopsis cleaveri. The sequence continues at coordinate 86,659 of VXBB01024987.1, forward strand.
AAGGAATACTGAGCAGCTCCTGAAACACGCAGAGTAAATACCTGGTGCCGAGAGATAAATCCGACGTCTCACGTTCCTACAGTTTTGTTTTGAAGGACGCGAAAACCCCCTCCTGGTGCATCAGGATCATTACCACAGGCTTTTTAGGTGCTGGATTACATCTCACACAGGAAGATGGGCATGAGGACGAGCACTCAGAAGCTGCCGGTCCACATTTTTATGGCGCCTTTTTTTNAAAAATGTCATGAATTATGGACTTTCCCCAGCATCTCCGCACACCTCTTTTGGCTCCACCCAGAAGTATGGTTTGTCCTGTACCCACAAACCTGCTGAGGTAGCTACACAGCTCGGGTAAAATAACCATAGGGAAAAAGGGGATGTTTCGCTTGGATCAGGCTGTGGATGCAGCACGTGCAGGGCTCCACAAGAACTGCGCTGCTCCAGCGGGCGGAGGGGAGAGGGAAGGTGAAGTAAAGGATCCCTAATAGCTGCGCTGGTTTCAGATACGTGGTGGAAGGATGGAAAGAAAGAGGCAGAACAGCGATACCGGCCCGGCGACGGCCTCCGCCCCTCAGCGCCCGGGCGGGACGGGTCACGGTCGCCGTGGTGACCGCATAGCCCCCGCCTCCATCTGGCACCGCCCAATCAGCGCCTCCGTTTCCTCACGGCCCCGCGAGCGAGGCTCCGTCCCATTGGCCCACGTGGCAGCCCCCGCCCCTTTCCTCATTGCGGCCAATGAACCGCAGCCACCGCGGCCCTGCGGCGGAGCCGGGCCCTATAAAAGCTCCCACCGGGGAGGTTAGGCAATCACCGCCTGCCTCACGCCCGCCATGGAGGGGCTGCTGTCGCTGCTTGTCCGGAGCCCCACGCAGCGGCACCGCGACCTCCGGCTCAGTGCCGAGCCTGCCTGGACCGTACGCCGGCTCAAGACCGAGCTGCGCCGGCTCCTGCCCGACGCGCCGGTGAGTGCGCGGTCCCCTGTTCCCGCAGGCGCGCCGGGCGGGTCCCTGCGCGCAGGCTCTTCGGATGGATGGGTGGCTGGGTGGTGGGGGCTGGCTCTCCGCGGGGCAGCGGCGGCAGCTGCCGTGGCGCTCTCGCGGGGCTCTGGGACCGGTACTTGACCCCAGGGGTGTCCTGGGCCCGGTTGCGTCAGCCGCGCTTGGGGCGCGCTCGGGCTATTTTGGGACTGGTTTGTGGCCCGGTTAATCATTAACCGGCCTCCCGGGACGGCGCGTCCTGCAGGTGTGTGGGGACGTCAGAGCCCGCTGGCACTGGGGAGCAGCGCCAGGGCACCGCACCCAGCCGGGCAGCGGGCGGCCGCGGCCCTTCCCGGGGGTTCGGGGGTGCGTTCCCGTTGAACACAGCTCTGGGTACGGCGGGGTGATGATGGAGCTTTGGGGCTGAAATGCAGAAGTGTGACTTCCCCTGTGCCGCGGGACACGAGAGCTGACGCGTGAGTGCTGCCGGAGCAGCTGCGCTCCCTGCCCCGCTGCTCCCACGGGCAGTGCTCCCGCAGGAGCGTGTGCGGCCTTCAGAGAATCGATCAAACTTGGAAAAGACCTCCAAGATCATCAAGTTCAACCTTCGACCAAATGCCGCTATCCCTGCTAAACCACACTGTGAAATGCCATGTCTTATACTCATTTTTTGAAGAGTTCCGGGGATAATGATTCCATTTCCCAGGGTAGCCCATTTCAATGCTTAACCATTCCTTCGGTGAAGAAATTTTTCATAATATCCAATTGGAGACTGCCTTGCAAACTTAGGGCTGTTTCTCCTTGTCCTGTCACTAGTTGCCTGGGAGAAGTCCTGATTCCTGTGCTTTCCCTGGGAGTGTGGTGATTACCCACAAACAGCCTCCTTGTGCTTCCAGCAGCTGCTGTGGGACAGCTCCCGATGAAGAGCTGCTGGGTCCCACTGGATGGGGTGTAACAGATTTACCTGACACTACTTCTGGTGCTGGTCAGATTAGATGGAACTCCACAGACTTCTGTTTCTAAGAAGCACAAAAGTTTTTGTTGGGACTGTAAAAGATACAGCATGTAACCACATTTTTCATCCAAGGGACTTTGGATTTTTATGCAGGTTTGCACCTCGATAATATCCCACTTGGGCATTCGGTTGTTCTCATAACTTCAGCTGAATTTAGATGTGCACAATTCCCTCTGCACCTTAGTATGTGGGATGCTCCAGGCTCTGTGCCTCTCTCCACCAGCTGTAAGCTGTGTTGGTTAATGCTTGGCAGAGCAAGTAATCCTGTTCTTTGTTTTCTTTCATCCAAGCCTGAAGAGGACCAAAAGCTGATTTATTCTGGGAAGCTGCTGCTTGATCACCACTGTCTGGGAGAATTGTTGCCAAAGGTATAAAAAAGTATCTTTTATGATATGCTGAAATATATCCAGAGAAGGGATATTTTTCTTTTTAACAGATATTCCCTTATATTTCAGCATGGGGAACTGCATGCCCTTCATTTGGTATACAACTTCAAGACTCCTGCAAATATGCAAGAAACCAAAGAGGTAATTACACTCAAGTTAACTCTGAATCTTGGGCTTGTAACTGAAAACAAAAAGTGTTGGATGACCATTTTAAAGTTCCCTGTTACTGCAGGTTTTCCCTGTTAGGGCAACAGTGGTATTACTTTGTGATAATTTGTTTGGGAATGTGAGCATGTATTTGGATTAAGCTGAGTAAAAAAAAATTGCCTCTACAGTTCATCAGTAAAGATTCTCATTGCATCTGTTAAGAAAGATCTAGTTGTGGTGTGCTCCTCAGGGGAGAAATGCTTTCTGGTAGATTCAGTTTTATTAAACAGACTATAACTTGCTCTGTCCCAGGCACGCTTGGACAGACTGAGCTTGTGGTCAGAAGAGAAGCAGAGGGAAGTGGTTCTGATCTGTGGGGAGGGAAGAAGGCTGAGAACTGCAGACATTTTAACTGCTCCCATTAATGACTCATCTTTGGCTTCCTCTCTACAGGCTCAGCCTTAGTGCTTGAGCTCAGTATGGACTGGTCTCAAGTACAAATGGCCAAACCCCATTCTTTCTTTAACGTGGCCAGGCAAAGGTTTCTAGAGGTGTGGTCCTGTTGCCCATTAAAGGCACTGTGAGCTAACCCTAGCCATGCCTGGTGGTTGCTAGATGTGAGCCAGCTTTGGCTGGGTGCTGGATGTATCACCACAGGACAGCTCTTGCACTCTGTGTACAGCAGTTTGTGCAAGCAGTACCAATTTGCCATAGGAAAAAGCCAAAGTGTCTTTTGTATTTTATATTTTTATAACCAGATGGACACTGAATGTGTGCATAAGAAGTAACAAATAAAGTATAGATCTTGTGAAACAGAAGGGTAGGATCAAATCAGTTTTGCATCCCAGTCATTTGGTTCCAGGAGCTTTAAAATACTGATAGAGGTGCTTGTGTTGTGGTGCCCAAGAGCAGGGGCAGCACTGAGAGGTGATGTGCAGGAATAGGTGTTAAAACAAGGGCATACTTTGTGGGGTACAGCCTTTTTGCATAAAGTGTGTGTGGTGTCCTGAGTAAACCTCACTGGCTGCACTGCTGTCTGTAGGTTAAAGCTGATCAGCCCAAGTTAACATCAGAAGCCAGGCAGGAATCAAATGTGTCTTCCTCAAATGGTGGAAGATCGAGGAGCTCTTTGGGTGTCCACTCGCCGGCAGAGGCCAATAATGGGTAAATACAATTTTATGTACATCTTTAAGATTTTTACATACTATGTTTGTGTTGGATGCCAGCTCCTTATGCCACATATACTGTCATAGAACATGGGCCAAATATAATGAGGCTTTATATAAAAGCTTTAGTGGTCATACAATAATTTGAATTGCAAGGGAACTTTAAAGGCCATCTAGTCCAACCCTCTGCCATGAGGGACACGTTCCTCTAAATCAGATTGCTCTGTCCAACCTGGCCTTGAACACTTCCAAGGATGTGGCATTTAAAGGAAAATGCACTGCTCTGTTGATAAGAAGAAAAGTATTTCCTTTGTTCATGTGAGTGAAGAAGGGTCTAGAAGGAAGAATTAATTTTGTATTTGGGTGCACAAAATGGCAGAAACTATTTACATTGTTCTGTAATAAATTGCTCTTGCTGTTAGTTCAATGTTTGCTAATGAATGTTCAAATTTTGACCAAGGCTGGAAACAACTTGGAGTCCCTCCCAGAGCGTAGCTCCTGGCTTCTCTGCTTACACAACCTACAGCATGCTTCAGATGTCCTGGTTCCAGCAGATTTATGCAAGACAGTATTACATGCAATAGTAAGTGTTCTGTTCCAAGCTGCCAGTAGGAAGTACAAACTTCCTACAAGTTTATAAGTAATACAAGAAATTTGAGAGCTCCTGGCAATTCTTCCTCTTTCAATGGTACTTGGAGACTTTTTCATTGTAACTTGTGCTGAGTGTTGTGGGAATGTGCCCCTAATTGTGCTGCTCTGTTGTTGTTCAGGCCAGTGGTTCTGAATCTTGCCCATTGCCTATCTGACTCTTCATTGGGAGGGCAGGTGTCTCTAGAGTAAATCTGATCCTGCTGATGAGCCTTTGCTCTTTTTTTTTTGACTGCTCTAAGTGCACACAGCATTGACTGGACATCAGTGACAGGTCAAGCTGAGACTTGCAGAAGGCTTTTAGACTATCTGCACATTGCTCTAAATTGTTTTTGTGAAGTATTGACATTGCTGTTGATAAAGGGGAGGGTGCCTGGTTTGATTTGTTGAAATCACTGTACAACTGTTATGGGTAGAACTAAAACTTGTTTTTAATGCTTCTGTAGCCTCTAAACTTGCTGCTTTCTACTCCTGTGATCTGACTCTGTTGTTGGACAGAAGGACACATTTTCACACACAGGACCTGTGGGAAGTGTGGAAGGATTTGACTAAGCCTCATTCTGGACTTTGTTCTCTGGTTGCAGCTTGTCTTCTACTTCTGCATCTGCTGACCCATCCCATGCACGGCATTCTCAGGAGATACCAGTGACAGCAGTGACACCTCCAGCTGCTCTCCCAGGCCCATTTCCTGCCCAAAACCAGCCTGGAAACCAGAATGTTGCTGCTCAGGTTAATGCAGTGGCTGACCAGAACTTGAGGATGAATGCTCAAGGGGGGCCTCTCATGGAGGAAGAGGAGGAGGGTGGCAATCGAGACTGGTTGGACTGGCTCTACTCAGCAACACTGTTATATGTTTTTGTCAACATGGTCTATTTCTACTCCAGTATCAGCAGACTCCTCCTCGTCATGGGTGGCACTGTTCTGATGTATCTGTAAGTGTATGGTGTTAATATTTGCTGTTCAGAAGGGTTTCACTGAAGTACTGAGTTCTGTGCTGTGCTCAGCTTCCTGGTGGTTGAGCTTCATGGAGCCCTAGGACCTGGAAAGGGCAAACCACTCCTTTTTGTCCTGGTATAATTCAGTATTTAGAAAAAAGAAATTAAGCCTATGTCTGGATTAAATGAAGAACGTTGCTGATCTCACTGGGGTATTGCAGTTTCTGGTGTGGCTGTCTTCTATTTCAGAAAACTACTTGGAACCAACATATCCCCTGTTGTAAAGCTCCAGCAACTTAGTAGCATAGAGCAGACAGAGCTGTAGGTTCAGTGTAGAAAATTACAGTTTCTTGTTGGGAAACAAGTGGTTGAAATCTGGGAAGAGGGTCTCACACTTGCTGTTTCAGTTGTGCATCCATGACTTTTTCTGCTGTGTTGCCCCTCTGGAGAGCAGACCAGGCTGAACTGAATGAAGTTCAGTCCTAAACTGTCCTGAACCTCTCTGTGTGGGGGAATAGAATTAGGATAAAAACACAGATGATAATGGACCCTCACCTGCTATGTTTGGGATGTCTTATCTGAGAAAGATAATCTGCCCTCCAAAATTCTTTGATCACCTGTGGAACCAAGTGATGTGTCTGAATTGTAGGTCTAGAAGTTAAAAGTGGAGCAGCTTTTCCAACGTCTGTGTAGACTTGAAGGTTAATTGTTCCATTGGAAGTACTTAAATTTTAGTGTTGCTAGTTCCAGCAGCTCTGAACAGTCAGATGTGCAGCTGTTGTGTACCAGAATGTGTAATGTTGAAACAGCATTAATTAATTAATGAATCTGTTGTCTTCCCTAGACACCATGCTGGATGGTTCCCATTTAGACGAAGACCAGTTCAGCCCTTCCCAGGCAATGTTCCTCCTCAAGCTGCTCTAAACCAGGACCAGAACAACAACTTTCAGGTATTGTCTTGCTATATTATTAAACCATGAAACCCTGTCAAGTTTTGCTTTTTAAAAATTTTGCTGTTTAATAATTATGTAATAGGAAAAAAACTTTTCTTGAAATTTCTGTAAGGCACTATCTTCCATGGGAGAATAATTGCCACCTGAGTCCTCCATTGGTGTAGTAAATCCCTTAGTTAACCTTCATTCTGAAATATTATGGTGATCTTTTAGCTGCTTCTGTCCTTGAGGAAGTTGTAATGGGAAGTGGTCTGTCACAGGCTGTAACTGAGGGCAGGGTTCAGGCTGCACCTCTGTAGGATTTGGGTCTGCAAACAGTTTGCGTCTTTCATTTCAAGCTGACAGTTCCGATATCAATGGAAGTTAATTAGCTCTAAATACATAATTCATCTGATCTGGTGCTTGGTGGCTGTCCTGGACAGTGTTTCTGGACACAAATGTGAGTTAACCAGTACTGCCAGTGTGCAGCTTGGGTTTTTGACTTTGTATCTGGGGCTACTTGAAAAATTTTATACGCAAACAGTGACATTTCAGTAACAAAACCAGTTTTGACGTCTGATTTTTCTAATGTGTTTCTGAAATTGTTCTTTACCAAATATTCTTTATTTTGGCAGGGGGAAAATGAAGGCCGAACAAACGAGTCTGAGACACCTCCTGATGAGGGACAGGCTTTCCAAGAACTGCAGCAGGCCAGCCCATCACTCGTGAGCACAGTCTGGGTTTTTTTCAAGACTTTCTTTGCATCCCTCCTTCCAGAAGGGCCTGGACTGACCCGCAACTGATTTGTCACCAATCTGCTTGTCTGAAACTACAGTGAACACCTGAGAGAACCAGATACCAGCTCCAGACCAGGCATGGAAAGGGATGGCACTTCCTCTGGCTTTCACTGACCAAGCAAATAAAACTGCAAGAAGCCTTACAGCATTACAGCCCAGAGACTGAGACGCTTGTCCTCATTTCAAAGAACTTTGTTCCTTAGCATTTATTAGGTACCTATGTAGAGGCTTGGCATTGTGGACTTGTGCACTAAAGGCACAGGCTCTGAGCGGGTGTGCAAAAATGTTAGGGAAGCAAATTGCTTCTTCTGTGCAATGTGATTCCTGTTGGAATGTTTCAAATGCTATTATAATTACACTGAGTGTAGGATCTCAAACAAAAATTGCTAGTTATGCATTAGCAGATTTTTAGGAAAGATCTATTGTTAAATTGCTTCAACAATAATTTAATTTTCTTTGTAAATATTTCCCTTTGAAGAATGTATTGTGCAATCTTTGTTGGACAAAGTGAAGGACTGTAAGATGGTGATGTGGATAAGCAGTTATCTCCAGTGTTGCAGACTAAATTTCATGTTGCTGAATTCAGGTAGTTTAAATTCAAAATTTAATTCCCCCTGCTCTTCCTCGTTCCCCTCTGCTCTGCTGCCAGATCATGGGGGGGAAAACTAAGTGTGTTCAGGTCTAAATATATTTAGCAAAAACTTATGCAAAAATGTAAACTTCACTGCTTTTTGGATGCAAAGTTAAAGCAGTCTAATTCCTGTATTCAACTTTGCATTCTCACTTCAGTGCAATTCCTCTTGTATTACTTCATTGTGTTTCTTTTAATTTCTGATATGGTTAAGGGCTGTTATTGCAATAAAATTTGCAGGCATTTATATCCACACTTGTATATATCCTCTACTGAGAACATGTGCTAGCTTCTGCTGCAAGTTTCTCTTCCTGGGCTGCCAGAGCTGCTGAGGTTCAAGGTTTGGGTGCTGGTTATGTCTGTCCCTGAGCTGCTTTATGGCTAGCTGTGCTCTTGGACAGGACACAATGAATGTTCTGTGGGTTCGTTTCAATGTCAGCCTGGCAGCGTGGTCTGAGGCCTTGGAAGAAGAGGCAGACTCTGGCGTGGGTTTAGCAGATGTTTATTCCATGGAGGTTCACAGGCCAGAGTGGAAGAGAAGCAGGAGGGGAAGCAAGAGCCGAAGCAAGAGAGAGACTAGGCCTTCTTTCACCCCTTAAGTACCTTCAGGAGTACCCTGAGCAGGCAATAACTTTTGGACCAATCCCTGAGATGAGGGGGTGGCTTAGGACATGGGTGCTTAACAGGACAATGGGTATGGATGGGTGCTTGGGGCATCTGGGCAAATAGGTGAACATCAGGGTGATCGGTACTTGCTTCAGGGAGAGACCACAGGGAATTTGGGGAAGGGGGTAGGTAGGGATATACCATTACAACAAATAAACTAGAACCATACACAAAATTAAAAAACCCTAGTTATGCACTGCAACATTCTACAGCAATCAGAAGACTACCTGTGCAAAGCACAGGGTGTGTTCTTGCCTGGTTTTTATTGAACAGTCGTGATGAGGGAGTTGGGATATGAGGGGAAAAGGTGCAGCCATCAGCAGGTAAAGTGCCTTGAATAGCTTGGAACTTGTTTGCTTATGGAAAGCTGGTAACAGAAAGGCCATGGACATCTTGAAATGGGTAATTCTGTAGGTGTTTGAAAAACTGGGCTCCTTGAACTCTGCCTGAGACTCATGGTGGAGTTGCAACACACTGTCTTGGCTCAGGGTTCAACTTGGCTTGAAATGTGCTGTCTAGGAACAGCTGCCACTCCTGGAACTTGTTACCCTTTTCCTCTGCTGCCTGCACTTGGCAGGACAATATGAGGAGTGTTGGCAGGGCCAATGCACATCAGTTGGGACAAGCAGTTGTAGCAGGTAATGCTTGATCTTGCCATGTCAGATCAGATGTGGTGTTACCTGTGGAAGCCACCAACAGAGAATGTTTGGCATGGTTTGTTGGTGTTACCTGTGTAACCCACTTAATCCTGGTGCTGTTTTTGATTTGAACAAATTCTTTTCCAGGCTTGTTTTTCGGCTGTATCTTCAGTTTGCTGGAGACTTGGAGGATGGGTAGGACAGTGGTAAAATAATTTTTAGATATTTAAATGAAATCATTTGAGAGAAGGTCAGTTTTGTTACCCAGATATATCCTGCATAAGCCTTTGAGGATGTTCCTGGAGGAGGTGCCCACTCTTTCTTGCCTTGCTAATGGTCTGGTGCTGCTCTGGGAATTGCACTCCCTAAAAAAAGGCATCCCCAGGCTTTTGCGCCCTCACAGTGTGTGTCCTTGTCCCTGTGGTAGGCACAGGGTGGGTGCCAGGTGACAGCCATTCCCCCACCCTGGACACAACTGCAGCTCACGTGGCAGCTGCACCCCGAGCTGCTGCACTGGGACTGTTCCACATCTAGGGTGTTTTGTGGATTGTGGATTTTTCTCTCTCAGGGTGCAGCAAACCATCACTCAGGTGTCTTGGCAAAGTGCCTAAATTAACTGAGCTGTGCCTGTGCTCAGTTTTAGCAGCAGAGAGCAGTTCCTGGTAGCCAGTTCCTGGTTTGGTATGGTTAAGACAACAAGCACACAGTGCTGGATTACTTGTGAAATCTCTAGTCTGAAAATTTATCAGAGATAGTGAAACATCTGTTGTCTTGCAGCTTTTGCTGTTTGCAGGAAGAGGCAGATGGATTTAAAACTAGTTGAAAAACTAATGAAGTGTAGCTAATGCCACTACAGAGATGCAGTCAGAGTCCTGGACCTTAGAGAAATTCCTTAATGGTTCTGTAAAACACATAACCTCTGCCATTGGGGTGGAGGGGAGCCGTGGCAGCAGCAGACACGTAATGTGGAAGTAAATCCTGTGTAATCCTGCAGAGGCAGCTGCCAATGCTGGGCACCCAGGCAGGAGCACTGGGGTGTGAGGGAACAGTGCCTGGCTGAGGGCTCCAAGCACCTGTGACTGAGCCAGCCTGGTGTTATGTGGAGTTGGGAATTTGGGGTGGCCCTAATCCTGTCACTGAGCCCTGAGCAGTGGGTGCCTCTGGTTGCTGAGAGCCTGGGAGCAAGCAGAGATGACTGAGGCATGAAAGGAACTGAGGCAGCTCAGCCTGCAGGGATGTCACTGTAAACAGTGATGTATGTAAGGAGGGATGGCAGCTGTGAGTGCCAGTGAGCATGGCCCTGAAAATGAGGGAATCCAGGTTAGACATAAGGCAAACATGAGCCTTGAATATTCCACAGCAAGACTGTCCCCACTGCTAGGACAGAAGTTGAGAGACCAGAAGGAGCCTTGAGGCTTGTGGGTTTAGGAGGCTATGTTTGCCTTGGCTCACACTTCAAGCTCTGATTCTGCTGCTGGTTTAGCTCCTCTGCATGCTTGAGAGCTGCAGACCTGACCTGTTCAGTATGTGTTGTGTAGGGCTCCTGAGGGCAGGCAGGTTGTGGCAGTGAAAGTCCTCTGAAGGTCCACAGGGTGGCAAAGTGAGCAGCAGGATAAAGCCAGTTCCTCTGCTGCTGTGTCCCCTGATACTCTGGCAGCTGCTCCCTGTTGAGAGCAGCTCTCTGTCCCCACTGAGAAACAAGTGGGGGAAAAATGTACAATCTGTTTTTCTCAGATCTTTGTTCTTGTGGTGGAAACTCCAAACAGGCTGCTTACTTGGGGAATCACTCAAGTCCTGCTTGCCACTACGGATATGGCCCTGTCCTCAGCTCCTGGAACATAACTCTCATGAGAATGAGGTTGCTGCCGAGCAGATAAGCTAGTGGTGGTGGGTGTGTTTGTTTGCACGTGGTTTCCCCGTTTTTCTGAAGAGCTGTTTCATTTATGCACTGACTTGCCTGTCGACCCTGTTCTCAGCAGCCAGGGAAATCCCAACAGCTGTGCAAATGCCCAGCTGAGTGTTACAACCTCCCTCTGGTCTTTGTCCTGTGATTCATTTCTAGCTGTGAGTCTGGTGGGATTTGTAAAGCAGTTCATGCAAACTGTGTGTCCCCAGAGGCCATCCCAGCTACACCCTCACTGTGTTACCAAATGCATCTTCATCACCTTCCTCCAGCCCTTCTGCTGCATAAAAAATAGCTCTTGAGGTGCCTGCTAGTGTTTAATGTGGTGTGAATTTCAAATGGAGTGATATCATGGGGGTGAACCAGTTCTGGTGTGACAGCCCCACACAAACCTGCAGTGAGGGGACTGAGGTCAGTTCATGTTCAGCTGCTTGCCTGGGAGGGTTGGACAAATCCTGGGAAATGTTGATTCTGGGCCCATGTCTTGTATCTGCTCAGTGGCTTGTGCTGCAGATGAACCTCCCCAGTTTCTCACAGTAGCACTGAAAGTTGTGTTTGCTGCTCTTTCAGTCCAGATTTGCTGGTGCAGGGCCAGTGCCACAGAAATACAGCTGGCTCCACTTCCAGCTCCAGCCCAGCTGCCCTGGGCACCCTCAGCTGTGAAAAGCTTGGGCTGACTTAGGGCCACCTGGGTGTGCCAGCTTATTTTTTCTTTTCAGAGGTTATGGATGATACTGGTACAGAAGAGAAGAAATTGAGTTGGCTTCAGGAGAATTTGGAGTTTCAGTGGGGGAACCCTTCCCTGGGGTCAGGACATCACCCAAGGAGACTCCTTGAGGCTTAGAGTCCTCACTTTATCGTGTGGTGATGGAACCCAGGTTACTCCTGCTTTCTAAAATTTTGAGAGTAACTCAGGTAATACCAATTTCATTCGGCATCACAAATCTGTATTCAAATATTGCATAGCTTTAATTGATTTAACTAGTTTGTAAAATAATTCTTATTTGAATGGTTTTTTGTCTCAATTTTATAAGCCTCTAAGACAGAAGGGAGCAGTGGTCTTTGGGCTGACCCTACTGCCATCCCAGGCTGTGTGTATCCTGGCAGTGGTGCTGGAGCCCATCCTGCTGACGGGTGCAGCCAGTGTACCTGGAAGGCTCTCTCAGGAAGCATCTGCAGGGTAACACCAAATGTTTTGATCAATGCAGCACAAAGATTAATGGCACTGTGCTGTACCTCTGCCCTAGACAACGTAGGGAAAAACAACCCCAATTATAGGACAGTCTCAACTAGGTGGTGAGTACATGTGTGCGTGCATGGCCTTCAGATAGAGCCTTACACAGCAAATATTTATCAACACATCTTCCAGCATCCCCTTTGCAGCTTGGGTGTTTCACTTTCCTTTGGGGTTCAAAGCCTGCCCTGCCTCCTGCTAGCCAAAATTAACCTTTCCTTAGGCTTTAAACCTGACCTGGCTTGTCCTAGCCTGACCTTGCACTGGGAGGAGGGTGGGCTGTGGTGTCCCTGCTGCCCTGGCCTCTGCCTGGTTACTCCAGGATAAAGATGCTCACAGCATCTCTGTGTTCCACATGCTTTTGCTATTGTAGGCAGAAAGTTTCCAGCCTTCCTGTTCCCACTGGAGGTCAATGCTCGGCAGTTCCCTGTTCTTTTCTCTGAGCTCTGGTTCTCTGCTGACAGCAGACTCTGCAGCCATGCTGGGGCAGGGGAGCTGGCCCCTAAGGGGGGCTGTGAATGCACTGGATCTACCAGGACCAGCATGACGGGTCTGGGGTCTTGTAATTTCTGTCTTTATCTGCCCTGGTGACAAATATCCCTGTATCAAAATGCCCATTTTTCCTTTCCCCCATGCTGATGTGAATTGCTGCCCTGGGCAAAGAGGTGGTTGTGGCTGCCTGGGTCCTGTTATGCCAGGTGTTGGCCACTGTGCCTACCCACATCCCTTGAACTGAGAGCTGTAGGACAGAAGATAGAGTTGTTAGATGGTTAAACCCTATTGAATTCAAATCCTTTTGTAACATGCCCATGCTCTGTGCATCTGCCCTGGGAAGAGCTCTCCTGGCCAGGGCAGAGGGAATGCTGTGGCAGCTGAGATGATGCCATGTGGGAGCTCTGCTGCTCAAGCACCTGCTGTCTTTGTACATTGTGTTTCCAACAATTAGCTGTTCATTTATAAAGCACTTTGGGCTGGCAGCAGGCAGTCTGTCCATGGCCACCACGCTGCTCTCCTGGAGAAGCCTGGAGGAAGCTGCAGATGCTCAGCTTCCCTCGAGGTCAGTGACCGTGAGTGCCTCCCGCAGGGTACCCGAGGCCATTCACTTTCTCAACTCAGGAAGAAAACAGCACAGCAGGGTGGGGGCTGCTGGACAGTAGGGACCCCGCAGGAAATGTGCTCACCCTGCACAGGGAGGATGAGGCATCTGCCAGGGACAGGAGGGAGGCTGGCACCTCGTCTCGCTCAGGGCATTGAGGCTGCTCCTGCAGCGCGGCCAAGTTCTCACCTGTCCTTCTCCTCCGACTGTTCTGGCAAAAAGGTTCAGGGGAGCTGTTGTGAGCCTCCTTTCTGAAATAACCCCACTGTGTTTTGTGCTGGAGGTTGTTCAGGGGTTGGGATGGGCCCCAGCAGCACAGCAGAGGTGCAGGAGGACAGTGGCAAACAGAGCAGGTGTGCCCAGGAGAGAATGTGAACTTGGGTCTCTGATGTTCCCCAAACAGCAGCTGAGAGCCTGGGTGCATGAAAAGTTCTGCTTTAGTGGGATGGTGGCAAACCAAAAACTGTTCACTGACCCAGACAAGAGGCAAAAAGCATCCCAGTCCTGTGGTCAAGTTTGCAGCTTTCCAGGGATGTGGGAGATGTGGGTTCACCTAGCAGTAGCAGGAAAAACCCCTTCCCAGGGCTGTGCCTCAGTTTCCCCACAGTGTGTATAAAATCAGCGGAAGCGGGAGCAGTGAATGATGAAGACACCTTCCAAACAGGGCTTGCTGGGGAATTACTGCAGGAATACAAAATAAGGAATATTTCTGCATGAAGAAAAAACAATGAAGTGGCTTGAGGCAGCGTGTGAGGCTGCTCCCTTGACTTTATCCTCTTCTACTCTCTATCCCCCTCCAGCTTTTCCCACCCGCCCTGGTGTGTACATGTCCTGAGTTAAAGCAGTCTTGGCAGGAGCACCAAGCCCTGCAGCCCAAACTCCTGCTGAGGGAGGAAGGCAGCATGCAACGTGAATGGTAGGAAGATTAGGAAATGTGTGATGAGTTTTGATAAGTGGAGGAAGCAGGTCATGTCCTGCTTCGAGTGGGCTCTGCTGGGGGTATGAAAGCAGTCTCTGCCTCCGTCAAGAATCACTTGGTCTCATCAGCGCTCTCTGCTCTGGCTGAGGATGTGCTGGGCTGGCAGGATGATGCTGGGGACCTTCACCATCTTGCTGGTGCTTGTCCATGCAGCAGCAGCCTGTGAGTTTGGGCCCTTCCCCTACAGAGCCACAGGGATTGTCTGCAGGATGACCAAGCCCGCGGCATTGCTGTGTAAGTGCCTGCTCGCTGGGGCTGTGCTTGCCCCTTCTCTGCCAGGAGTTAGTGACAGATCAGCCAAGGGAGGGGGTTTCTTGCTTCTCTCTCTCTTGTGTAAACACCTGCCTGGGAGCACAGGTTAAAGCATGAACAGGCAAAGGAGCTTGAAAATTGTCCCCAGCCCCTCTCTTTCAGCCCAAGGATTTAGCGGTGTTCCTGTTGGGGCTTGGCATGATGAAAGAGCTTGAACAAATGTGTGTTTAATTTCTCTCCTCGTTGCAATCTCATCTCTTGGGGTTGGTATGCAGAAGGGGGGGAAACAGATTCTCTCCTGCTGTGGGCTTATTTGCAAGGATTTGGGAGCTTTGCAGGCGGGGAAAGAACTTTTATCGAAACATCTTCCAGCATCCCCTTTGCAGCTTGGGTGTTTAACTTTCCTTTGGGGTTCAAAGCCTGCCCTGCCTCCTGCTAGCCAAAATTAACCTTTCCTTAGGCTTTTAAACCTGACCTGGCTTGTCCTAGCCTGACCTTGCACTGGGAGGAGGGTGGGCTCAATTCTTCTCTGGAGGCTGGGAACAGCTCTATCCTGTCCCATCTGACAGTGGTAAAATGCAGAGAAAGATGTATTCATGCTGGGCTGAACTAACAGGGTATTGGAAGGAAAAAGTCCTGTACCAGCATGTGCCAGAGGCTGAGGCTGGAATGGGCTGTCTAACGCTAGGAAAACGGGCACAGAAACTTTTTCAGAATTTTTTCTTTGTAGACTCAAGGGCTGATTGCAATACAAGTAAGCAGCAACAAAGCAAAGCACTGGGGTAATGTCAACAGCTTGTGTGGTGTAAGGATGAGCACAGCCTTGAGCTTTCCAAAATCTGTTCCTGAGGTGTGTGAAAGCTGGCCACGACTCCCTGGAGACAGCTCCCACTGCTGGCTGTCGAGCCACACACGCTGTTGTCCCTTGCTGCCATCAGCTGTTACAGTTAGGGATTTTTATTTTTTTAATTCACTCTGAAACTATTTCTAGTGCTTCCTGAGTCTAATGCGAATGCCTCAGATAAAAGCCTTCTGTAGTACTTTAATCCCGAGCACAGGATCTGGCTTTGCAGCTGGGAGAAATTGCAGTTTGACATCTTTGCCCTTTTCTTCCACCCATAGTGAACCAGGAAACGGCCCAAGTCATTCAAGCAGCCTTCAGAAATGCCAAATTCCCAAACATCACCGGGGAAAGGTCCATGAGGTTCCTCGGCCGAGTGGCTTATGGGCTGAGCAAGTGAGTATCTCCCTGTCTCTGTGCAAGGGGAGGGGACCAGAAACTGCCCTTGGAGGGAGCTGTGGTCCAGCAGTTTCTGGTGAAAGCAAAGGTCTGGACTGGGGCAGACACAGTTTTGGATCTAAGCCTCGCAGACAATTTGCACGTTAAAGTTTAGGCTGCTAATGTGTTATTTAAGAGCTATTTATTTTTCCAACTGAGTGAGCAGCCAGCAAGGCAGGGTGTAGAGCTCATTTCTGACAATGGGGATAGGGAGTAATGTCCCTGCAGGCTGGGGCACCTGTGGTCACTGCTGACAGATGGTGCCCAAGGCACATTGAGAGGCAGAGGGGACCCATCCAGGGCTGCCAGAGCCACCCCTGTCAGCAGGATGTCACTTGGCTGTGCTTTGTAACAAACCAGACTGGGTGTTGTTGTGTTACTCGCTTTTATTTTGGGACCACAAACTCAGTGGTATATTCACAGAACAGACTTCCTGCCATGACCACGGTTGCACAGAGCACTGCAATAAAATAGGGCATTATTTTATCAAACAGTCCTGACAATTGCATTGTTCCATGTTTCCTGTTTAAAGCATTTTCCAGCCTTGCACCCAAATATTGCACAGAGCACCAAAGCTGAGCAAAAGCATCACTGTCACTGTCCTTGTACCTGGCCCTGGGATTTGCAAAAGATCCAGAGTCTGGCACTGGCACAAGTCCCTCAGAGATGCCATTCCTCAGGAATAAACCTGTCCTGCCCAATCACAGCAAACAGCTCTGGGTTGGGCACAAAGTGTGTTTCTGTTGTTTCTAGCATCCAGGTCAATGATCTGTCCATCGAGAGGAGTGAGGTGGAGCTCAAGGAGGACGATGCCATTTACATCTCCATTAAAAATGTGACAGCCTTGTTCAAAGGGACCCTGACCTACGGCTATGCTGGGGCCTGGTTGTGAGTACTCAGGGCTGGGAGCTGCTGAGCACCACAGCCCAGATCCTGCTGCTGCCTGGGGGACTGGCCTGTGACAAAGTACAAGTGAGGAGGCTGCACTCCTCAGTCTCTCTGGCAATGGCTGCATTGATGACTGCTTGAGACAGGATTTCATAATCTAGCAGTGCTTCTAAGCCCTGTCTTGCTTTCTGCCTTTCTGTCCTCACCTTGCATGACAAGACCAGATGGTGAAGCATAGGTGTTTGACTTCTTCTCTCCCCTTTGTTGCTCTGTAAACTCTGAGTGGATAAAAAGGGGGGTTAATTCTCCTAAGTGCCACTAAGGCAGCAGTTTGCAATGATTTAAAGACAGAGTATCTGAGATGGGCTCTGGTGTGCTTGGGATTGGCCCATTGCGGTGCAAGGACAGGTGTGAGGGGTGTTATAAAATCCACATCTGTCAGGGAAAAGCTGCTCCTGGCACAGGTTCCTAAATGTCCCCTCTTCTGCCATTACAGCTTGCAGCTTTTTCATTCAGTTGATTTTGAAATTGAGTCTTCCATTGACCTCCAGCTAAATATCGATCTGAGTAAGTACACTGCAATACCCAAACTTTTTGCAGTATGATTGAATTCCCTCCCCACTCTGTTTTATGGGTTGCATGTACTGTTCAGGTTCTCCTGGGTCATGTTAGGGGAGTCATGTTAGCTGAGTCCCTGCTGGCAGGAGCTAGGGCAGCTGGCAGGTATCTAGATGAGGAAGGGTGCCTGGTAGAACAACTCAGCTGAAGCTGTGAGAAGGAACCCTTCAGGTTCAAGGTAGCCCCATTTGCCCTGACTTGGCAGGGTCTGGAATCTGTTGAAAACATCCCCTGGGAGATGTGGGGAGCCCTGGCTCTGCAGTGATGCCCTGCCCCAGGCCTGCATTGTCTGCAAAGTGCACTCTTCCTTCTCATCTCAGTAACAAATCTTCCTTTTTCCTTTTGTCCCATGCAGTGTGCCAAAAGGAGCAAGTGACTCCTGATGCCTCAGACTGTTACTTGACTTTCCACAAACTCACACTTCACCTCCAAGGAGACAAGCAGTGAGTCTGACCCCTTTCAAAATCGAGATTTATTGTCCCCCCTGCTGGTCCCCAAATTCCACCCACCCAGATGTGCAGACCATGGGTGGTCCTTGACTGTGCTCCCTGTCTTACACAGACCTGGCTGGCTGAAGCAGCTCTTCACGGATTTCATTTCCTTCACTCTGAAGCTTGTCCTCAAGAGGGAGGTAAGATCAGCCTGTGAACAGAGGAAAGCTCTCAGGAGCTTTGTATGCCACACACTTTTCTTGCTCACAAGACAGTAGCAATGTAATGTTAGTGCTCACGAAAAATAAGACAAATAAATTGAATACGCAAAGAAAAAAAGCGGCTTGGGCTAAGTGAGACGTGTTGCTGACCCTGAGGCTGCTGGATTCTCACCAACAGTCCCTAGATCTCAATGAGACTCAGCTCTGCCCTACAATCCAAAATCCTAGCCCTTCCCCTAACGTTTTTCCCCCTCTTTTCCTCATGTAGGTGTGCAAGGAAATAAATGCTGTTGCTCAGACACTGACAAATTTTGTACTTAATTTAGCAGGTAAATATTCTTGGGGGGTTTTTTTCGTTTGTTTGGGTTGGGTTTTTCTTGTTTTTGTTTTTGTTTTTGTTTTTTAGATGCAGCTTTTAATGTTTGAGCAGAGTGGTAGCCACATCCTTCAAAATTGTGTGTGGGAACACAAGCCCTCAGACAGCAGCAAAATAAACCTTAGTAACGTTACATTTAGATTTTTCTGCATCAGGTTGGTCACTTTTCAGGGTGATTACACAGATTCAAAAACATTTCAATTCAGAAGGAATTTCTCCTTCAGTATGTACTCATCAGCTGCGCAGGATACCACAGGACCAACGTTAGCTAGAACAAGAGCATGCACTGCAGTATTAGGGATGATATCATACAGCATCTGGAGATTTTCCCAGTCCCCAATATCAGGGAAACGGAGAGGAATGTAAAACTGAGTGTAATTACCCAATTTCCCAGTGAAGAAACAGAGTCAGTGAGCTGTAGCAGGATCAGCCAAAGGATCGGGAACCCTTGTCCCACCCCTGTGTTCTTTCATAACAGCCCTGTCACCACCTGCATCAAGTCCTAAAGTGACTGTCACAAGCTCTGCTTAAGGTCCTGTTTCTGGCCTGAGGTTTTTGTGTTTTCTCCCTGCAGCCAATTTTGTCCGGGATAAGGACATCATTGTTGATATCTCCCTTGCATCAGATCCTGTGATAAAAGCAAGCTACATAGAATCTCATCACAAGGTAAAGTAACCCAGGCTGCTCAGACACCAAATGTTTTCTGGCCATAGTGTGCTCTGGAGGGCTTGGAGGGGCTGGTTCTGTGAGACCGTGCTGTGGCACTGCAGCCTGAGCTGATGCCAACCTGCTCCCTGCTGTGTCCAGCCAGACCTTTGCCTTGCCATGGAAATGCAGGTGTTGACTTTTTGTCCTGTCTCCCTGCTGCCTGCTGTGGCCAACACACTTGTTTTCCTTTACAGGGCCTTGTCCTGTACCAGAACAGCTCCAGCCTGCTCAGTGACTCTGTTTTCTCCCCGTCGCTGCTGACCGAGTCCCGAATGCTCTACTTCTGGCTGTCTGAGCACAGCCTCAGCTCTCTGGCTGCAGCAGCTTTCTTAGATGGGCGACTGGTGCTGAACCTCAGAGGGGAGAAATTGCAGGTGATTCCCAGAGGGGTACTCTCCTTACATCATATTTTGGGGAGAAAGAGAAAAATTTGCTAAATACCGTGTTTTGGTGAGAGCTGGTTTCTGTAGAAGATAGAAATCTACAGTCAGTCACTACAGGTGATCCTGGAATTGGTGCCCTCTTATCCAGAGTGTGCTCCCAGGCAGTGTTATTCCTTAGAGTGATAACAGCAACTGATAGAAAACTTGGCTGCTGAATTGTAAAGAGATGTGATTTTTCTGGGGGATCTCTGAGATGGAGAAAGGGTGGGACCTGGGGGAGCTCAGCCATGGCCTGCACTGGGCACAGGCCCCACCTCAGTGCTCTGGCCTGTCCAGCCTGCACCAGGGACAACCATAACCTTGTCTTTTGTTTTTCCAAAATCTGTTTCTGGTTTTTTCTGAAGGAGCTGTTTGAGATGGAAGACACAGAAGTGCAGAGGAAGGCAGTGCAGATGGTAACTTTTTGTCCTATTCAGAGCATTGCATGGCACATGAGGGAATTTCAAATGGATTCTGTTCCATTGTAACAACTTGGGTCCTTTCCTTGACAATCTCAGTCTTGGGTAGTCCAGATGGAGAAAAAGAGGGGATGATGGAGAAGCAGTTGTGCTTTGCAAGGAGGATTTCTCCATCTTCCATGCTGACATAGTTTCCCTGAAACCTGGCTGAGTTATTTGGCTTATGTGAACAGGAGGAGGAACTGGGACTGCAAAAGAAATGCAGCTGTGTGACAAGCTGGCATGAAATTGGTATAGAAAAAGCCTGACTCCTCTGCTGCTCCTTACTTGACCAGATTTTTCAAGGCACCTCCTACAATGACTCTGTGGCCAAGGTGTGGAGTCTCAGCCAGCCCCAGATTTCTCTTCAGCCTGAAGGGACAGTCGTGAGGTCCTTGGTAGCATTGGAGGTCAGCATCCTTCCCACAGGAGAAGAACCCCTGGTGGCTCTATACATGGAGAAGGTCAGTTCTTGCACCCTCTGAACACCTTGGGACAGGCTCTGGCCCAGGTCAGGACCATTGCTGGTGTGCAGGGACAGCAATGGCAAGGAGCCCTTTGGGAAGGGTGGGCGGCTAAACGGGAGGTGGGGAAGGCAAATCAGTTTTGTTTAACACTCCCATCTGTTCCTTAGACATTTAAGGCTGGAAATGATGATAGTGACCATGTAGGCTCAATGCCCCCTCTATTAGGCCAGCCCACTATCAGTGTGCAAGCACCAGAAAGCTCTGATGAGCCCCCATCAACATTTATCTGACACAGGGTAGTGTCAGTGAGATATTTTGGGAGAGAATGAAGGCACCATGGGAATGTATTTATTTTGAAATCTCCTTGTTCCCAAATTCTAACTCAAGTCCCCACTAAGAGTATAGCTGTGTCAGAAATGGAGATAGAGCTCTGAAGAATGTGATGCTCAAAACATAACCTTTTCCTCTATGTGTGCCTGTATGAAGGGTCCTGATTACACTGTGTTTCACCCCAAACTGTTTTAAAGTGAATCTAAGGAAGCAGAAAAAAGAAATGTCATGATTAACAACATAACGTCTTTCCTGCCACGCTTAACATCACAGGAAGCAGTGTGTTTGTTCAGTGTTGTGGGCTGAGACAGACACAAAACCAACCCAAATCCCTGCCTGAGGGTAGGGCACATAATTTAAAAGGTTAAGCCACAGCTGAGAATAATACCCTCAGCAAGTATCTCATGTTAGTAGGGTGTTAAGGCAAATATGTATGGCTGTTTCTTGTATCCCAAGTAGTATCTTGAAATACATTTCAAGGATTGCAGAAGCACTGGACTAGAGGTGATCTCTAAAATTGTGGCTCCTAGGATGAGATCTGCTCTTGGTTGTAACCTGCAACTGCATCACAAAATGTTTCTCTTAAATGAATGTTTACATGCTGACAACAGCAAGACAATGAGCCTAAATGGCCAGAATTCAGAGATTGCTTTCTTTTAAAATTTGATTTATATTGGATTTACTACCTGTGGCAGCCCTGGCTACCCCGAGGCTGTTGTCTCAGCATCCAGTCAGATGTTGAGATGGATGTCATTGGGAAACAACACCCTGCATAGGCATTTCCATCCTTATGGAGGATTTACAAAATAGCAAAAGTCCAGTGGATGATCCACCCTGGAGCCCCAGAGACTGAGGACATAAGGGGACATTTATTGCATGCAGGTGGAGAAGGAAAATGCTGGCCTTCTCTAGCAATACCTGGAGGTAAAGCCAAAAGGACGTTGAACTCTGACTCCTAGAAAACAACCCAAAATATATAAATGCAGCTCCTTGCTATAAGGCTATGCCTGAGCCCTCCTGTTCTTCCCTCTGCAGGAAATCACGGTCACTGTCCAAGCTACCTATGCAGAAAAGAAACTCATTTTGCAGCCTGTGGACTCCAGGTTGGTACTGTGCTCTCTTGAGAGTTGCCTCTTTTGGCCCATGTTTAAAAGCAGCAGAAAAAGAGGATCTCTGTAGTACTTAGTGACTTTTCCCCTTTTTTTTCCCCCTTCCCTTCAGTGTTGAGATTAAAGTGTTTAAATGCACAGCTGATCCAAGTGGGGTAAGTCCTAAAAAAGTATTCTCCAAGCCATTTGAGGCTAAACAATGTCTTTTAAAGCATTTTTGTATGAATTTTCTGGTTTTCAGGAGGACCCATCCATACAAAGCTTCTTGCAGAATATGATCTTGGTTGCTGGCATTCCAGAACTAACTTCAAGTGAGTTTTCATTTGGGAAGTGCCAACTTGCTCCATAAATTGTCTAACATCAGATCTCCTAAACATGAGCACTGAAAAAATATATCAATAACACTGACACCTGGGAAAGGGAGGGAAACCACATTGATGTTTGAAATTCTGCTGGATACACTTGGGGAATGAGGAACCCTGTGTAAATGGCTGGGAGAAAGGAAAAGTGAGTTTTCTGTCAGGCTGAAGGTCAGGGGACATTGAGGCACAATTAGCTTTTGGCAACAGGCAGCACACGATGAGCAGCAAGCCAGGATGGACATCCCTGTAACTGGATGGGTTTGCTGATTCCACAGGTATTGGATCAGCTCTGACTTCGCTGATGAACAGCAAAAGGCTTGATCTCTTTGATATTATAAATCCTGAGATCATCACCAGAAAGGTAAGCAGAACTCAGAACTACCCAGCTCTCAAAGCCCCTTTGGGACTGTGGCATTAACTAATACAATATTTTCTGTTCTCTCCCCACTTTTTAGGGATATGTAATTGCACAGCTTGACTTTGGCTTCCCAAGTCATTTGCTTCTTAATCTTTTTGATAAAAGTCTGTAGAGCTCATCCTTCCACAGAGGAGCACAGGAACTTGTGTACAACCAGAAACATTTCATCTGAACCAATTAAAAGATGAGCTGCTTTAAATCAGTTTTGATTGAATTTTATTTTTTTTCCTGAAAAATGTTCTAGGCTCTGTGCAACTGTGCTTCCATGGAACCTTTCTTCTGCAAAGATTTTGAAGTCTGCACCTCAATCCATGCTACTTTTTGAGGATCTTTGAAGGGCTTGTGTTCTTAGGAGTCAGGGCTGGGCTCTGGAAGTGCACAGGCTTTGGGTTAGCAGTCTCAGGAGGCAGCAGAAATGGGGTTTGCCACCTTTTGGCATCTCTTGTTACAATTTGGAAATACAGCACCTTTTGTGCTCATCCTGAGTTTCACTTCTGCCAAGAGTCTCCTGATTTTGACAGAATCCAGCAAGTCAAATGATATTACCAAACTCCAAGAAGCTCAGAACTAGTAATGCTAAAAGATCTGGATATGGATGAAAAAAGTAAATGGAATGTGAATTTGCAGTGCAGTACAATAACAGAGAGATCTTGTGCCCAGGGTGATTCCTTTACAGACCCTGATGGTTCAGTGTAGAGCTCCAAACTGATAATGACCAAGTTGTTGAGACAGCGACAGCAAAAATGAGAAAAGCAATGAAAATTGTAAGGAAACCAAACACATTATAAGAGAAAATTCCTTTTCCTTCCTCCTTCACTGCAATAATTTATCTCAAGTGGCTCAGCTATTTTCTTGTACCAGTTCATGGTTGTTTTTTGTGGGTTTTTTTNAGATCTTGGGTGACAAATCAACACCTGTAATGGTGATCACATTAACAAAGGTAGAGATGACGTTCTCCTCTACCAGCAGTATAAAAGCATTAAACTTGGTCCCAGAAAGAGGCTGGAAGCAGGATGGGCTCAGTTTTCTGAGCTCCTTGGGCTTGGTGGTTGCTCCCTCTGCATTACCAAGGCTCTAAGCCAGGTCCCTCTGACCTGCCTCTTCCTCACCCACAACACCAGAGCCCTTCCTTGTTCCGAGTGACTGCTGGGCTGAACGTCCCTTCAGTGGTCCTGGTGTCCAGGCTGGAGGGGCCTCAGCCAAGGAAGGTCTGACCCAGCAGTGTCCATGAGACAGCAGGAGCTGAGGGGAACACAAGGTGTGATGCTGTGGTGTGACTGACCGTGGCCTGGAAGAAGCCCTGGTGCAGTGGGCAGTTTTCTACCTCTCTTCCCACCCTGTTCCCACCACTGCCTCTTCCAGCTATTTCATGCCAGCTGTGTCAGTGCCAGCTAAGGGCTTGTCCATGGTCCCTCCTGCTCTAAAGCCACCAGTGCTCAGGTGACATTTTCATTCCCTGCATGGCCATGTCTGCTGAGGACCATGGGGACTTGGCTTTCATCAAGCCACAGCCCTCTGTTTGTCTTAAATGACATTCCACTGGAGTGGTGAGCATTAACAAAAAGGAAATGGCAGAAAAAAAGCACCTTTTCTGCCCTGGAGGTGCCTTGCCCAGCTGGGGGCTGTTCAGTGGGGACTGCACTGGGCTGCCCTTCCATGGGGATAAAGGAGGGCTGTGGAGCTGGGGAAGGACCTGGAGCAGAAGTTTGATGAGGAGCAGCTGATGGAATTGGGAGGATTCAGCCTGGAGAAAAGGAGGCTCAGGGAGGACCTTGCCACTCTACAAATCTCGGAAAGGAGGGTGAAGCCAGGTCGGGTTCTGTCTGTCTTTTCTCCCAGGTAGCAAGTGACAGAACACGAGCAAACTCCCTCAAGTTGCAACAGGCGAGATTTAGGTTGGGTATTAGGGAAAATGCCTTCAACCAGAAGCAGGGGGACAGGCTCTGCAGGGTAGAGGTGAAATCATCATCCCCGGCGCTGTTCAAAAGGTGTGTGGCTGTGACACCTGGGCACATGGCTCAGCGGTGAACACAGCAGTGCGTTACGGCTGGACTCGATGATGTCAGAGATCTTTCCCAAACTAAACGATTCCGGCGGGGGAGCAGTGAAACCCCCTCTGCTTTCCCGGGGGTTCCGAGCTGCCTCTCCCCCACCCCGGGGCCGCTGCCCCTCCCCAGCCCGGCTCCGCAGCCCCACGTGCTTTCCCGGCAGAGCCGCTCCGCCGCCGCTGCTTTCGATTCCGGGCGCTGCCGCCGTCCCGGGCTGGCCGCGGGGACCGAGCGGGGCCAGGTGAGCGCGGCGGAACGAGCGGGGACATCGCGCTGGGCACCCCGGGGAGGGATGGGGCGAGGCGTCGTGCTGGGAACCCCGCGAGGGTTTGGGGGCTGGAGGTCTGGCACTTTGCTCCCCAGCCCTTAGATGCTCGTGCCTTGTGCGAAAAGCCGGGATAGAGAACGGGATCGTGAACGCTGAAAAACTCCTCCAAGGTCGAGTCCAAACTTTAGCCGAGCAGGTGGCTTGTGCTCCCAGGCACAAGGTGGGGCAGAGGTGGCAAAGTGGGGCAGAGCCTGGCAGGTGTCACCGTGGCCCCCTCCATCCACTCGCGGTTCTCCAGAGCTGCCCCCACTCGCTGCACCATGCCCAAGGCAGGACAACCAGAGTCGGTGTTTCTGTCCAGAGACACGGGTGTTGCTGGATCTGGGTACTTTTTTTTTTTTCTCTGATAAGTGAATTAGGGCACAGCACGATGTGCCATCTTGCTTTCTCTGGGACTCGGCTGCAGGCTCCATCTGGTTTTCCAATGCAGCTTCCCTGGCCCTCAGAGAATTATTAATAACATTTCATTGTTTGTTGTAGCCCATCCGGTTAGATCTGGAGATCTCTGCACACACAGCTCAATCTAGACAAGGGATCTTTTACCTAATAATTCACATCTGCTACGTTCTCACTTAAACTTTTCCAAAGGAAAAGCCCCTTGTTTTTTCCTCTTAGATATAACGGAAAAGGTGATCAAATATGTCCCCATGTGCCAAAATAATCAAACTTATGCATGTAAATAGAAATATTCCCATTTCAACTACCTTAATCAAAACCAAGTCAGAGTTTACTCCACAAGGTGTTAACCCCCGGGTACCATTTCTTTGGACCACTCCTCAAATGCTTTACCTAAATTATCACCTAGCTATAGTTTTTAGGCTAGGATGTTACCCTTCCTTTGTTCTGACCGGATATTTTTGCTCATTTATCTATTTTTACTGCAGATGCATTAGAGTTGGGGAATTCCTGGCTGATTTTACTTTCATTTTGCTCAGTCTATTGTTCGTTAGGTCCCGAAAGGCACGGAAGGGCTTTGTGCCTTGGGACAGTGGTGGGTTAGCACTTGGGGAAAACAAGGCAGTGGATATTGTCCTCCAGCTTTGTTGTTTGGTGACCTCCACACTGGTTTTGGGGCTGGTACTCTGTTTCTGGGCTTCTGGTAAGTACTCTGTGGCCTCAGAGCAGGCAAGAAGTTGGTAGATTTGCAACAGGGAGTTTCACATTTCAGTTTAATTTTTCATGGCTGGGAACGGTCCGAATGGCAAGTTGAGGAGGGGAGGTTAAGTTTTGCAAAGTATGTTAAAGGTGGTTTTGCATTTGAAGGGCAAGGATCAGGGCTCAGAAGTTTTTTGGCTTTTCTTGGGAGGTTTTTGTGCTTCATTTTGGGATCAGAGGTATTTTACTGAAGGTAATTGCCAATCATTCCTGATGGCCTTATTGAGCAGAGCAGTAGTATAGGAGCTGTACAATGTGGCTGAGATTTCATCCAACTTTTCACTCTTGTTTTTTCTTGAATATGAGTCTTTCATTAATTTGTATGAGTCCACTCTTTGTGTGAATGGCTTTCAGTCTTCACTGGCATCAAGGTCTGATTTTATTAGTTTATGTATGTATTTAACATGGCTTTATTAGGTCTGTTATTCTTGATTGGATGGTGATTGTTTTCCTCTCCCCACCTGCCAGGTGCAGAGCAGGGTGAAATTTCCCTTTGCCCTTTCCTCTGAGAGGTGGAGAGCTGGCACTGGGGGCATTTTCAATCCCCTACATTTGAAACTCTTTTGTGAGGGCTGTGTAGTCTCAGAGGATCAGCTTTTCACAGTTTTTGTGGGTGTAACTGACTGCCTGACTTGAGTAACATGCTGCTGCTTCTGCATCAGCTTCCACAGAGGATCTGACAGCAGCAGAGTGGCATAGCCCAGCTCAGATCAGGCAGTGACACCAGGAAAGTTGTGATTCCCACTGTGTTCCTCTAAAGCTGTCTTCACTTGCATCCTAGGGCACAAGGCTCAGTCCTGCATTTTCATGAGATCAGGAGTGAATCCTCAAATGTCAAAACTTTGTGGTCGCTGCTGGTTTGAGTGAGAAGAGATGAAAAGCATCACAGCTGACCCTTGGATCAAAGGCAGAGCTTCTAGATTTGTAACTGCCATGGCCTGACACATCTACATCAAGCTCTGTTGTTGTTGTCCCCAGGCATCTGCACCAAGTGAGGCATGTCCCATGTATTGGGGTATGTCTGTCTGTGTGCCGTCTGTCTGCCTCCAGCAGATCAATCCTCTGTCGGAATATGAAGCAGAAGCCACCTTTCCACTTGATAGCTGGAAGGAAACTGATTACACAACAATGCAGGTAGGAGATCATGTGCATGGCTTTGTGGGAAGGAAGTGGGAATGGAGGTAACATTGCCATCAAAGCAGAAATTAGCTGTTCATCCCCACAAAATGAGCAGCAAGAACAGTTGCCTAAGCCCTTTGTGCAGGAGGGTCCTGCACAAACTTGTGAATTGATATACAAATAAACAAATAAATAAAGCAAAAAAAACAAATAAAGCAAAAGTTGCACACACAAGGAAAGCAAAACAAGGAATTCATTTACAGCTTCTCATGGGTGAGGAGGTGTTCTGCCATCTCCAGGAAAACAGGGCTCCACCATATGTAATGGTGATCTGGGAAGACAAACATCATCACTCTAACTCCCTGCCTTCCTCCTTCTTACCCCAGTTTATGTTCTGAGCATGATGTCATATGGACAGTTGAAGTCAGCTGTCCTGGCTGTGTTCCCTCCCAACTCTTTGTGCATCCCCAACCTATTTTTTGGTAGGGTGTTATGAGAAGCAGAAAAGGCCTTGACTCTGTGTAAGCACTCGAGTAATAACAAAAACATCTCTGACCTCCCCAGAGGTCCTGGTATATGTGAGAGATGCCTGGGATGTCATATCTGGCAGATGGCCACTGCAGCAATACAGATATCCACAGCTTCTCCTTGAGTGGTGCCAGAGACTCCCATGGACTGTCCCTGTCCTTTACAGTCCTGCTGTCAGGAACTGTGCAGACAAGGACTGCCACCCTTGCACCTTCATGACTGGGCTCAGATCTCTACTCTAAACTGAGAGTAAGGGTAAGAAATTCTGGGTTAGGCCAAGGGGTAGAAAAGCAGATCAAGCCATGCAGGGCTGTGTGGGTGAACATCTGTTGCTCCTGTGCCCACTGCTTCCCTTTGTGTTCATCCCTCCAGCCCCCATTCCAGAATGACTATCCAGACCTGCAAGCAGCTGTAGCCAGAGCCCGCCCCCAGCTCGTGGAGTTCCTCACCCACTGTCCCGACTGGCTGCTCTCCACTTCCCAGCCCTTCATCCCTGAGGCCACCTTGAGCAGCCTGGCTGGCATCACTGACCTCAGAGAAAAAATCTCAGTGCTCCTTGACCTGCTGGAGAAGGCTGGTCCTGCTGCCTGGAAACACTTTGCACAGTCTGTCTGCATGGAGTATGACTTGCCCCTGGACCTGGAGGTCCTGCTCTTGAGCTCTGCAGGAGAAGGTAAGAGGGGTCAGGCCAGTTTTCCCTGACCAAACACAGCCAACGCCTTGGCCACCCATTACCATCAGCCAGTCTAGGCAGTGGGACCACAAGTGCTCTCACTTGCATGGCCTTGTTTTTCTTGGAAGCACAACTCCTGGCTTAGAACTGTAATTTGAGGTAAAAACCCCCCTGACATTAACAAATGAAACCAATAAGATTTGTGCAACCCCACTTCCAATAAAGCTGAGATGCAATTTTTTTGGATGGATTTATTTGAAGGAGAAAAGACTCCAATCTCTTTGTTCTGTGTACTTTTAATTGTTAGTTTTTAAAAAATTTTCCTGATCCAGAAAGGCAAGGAATACAGAATTCTTAAAAAAAACCACAGAAAACCACTTCTCCATATTTCTTGTTATGGCTTTAGAGAAAATGAGGCATTTCATGAGGACTACGATCTACAAGTTAGTGTGTGTTGCAAACTACATAGAGTGTGCATACTTTCTGCTTTGTGAGGGCCTGTGGCACCAGCTAAGCTGTGCCTCTCCTTTAGTGAGTTGTTTTATCTCATGATTAATTCTTCTCTTGTACAGGAGGTCTTACAGGATGAGTCCTTCTCAACAGTACTGTCTTTCACATCCTGCTTGCAGTAACTTTTATTAGTTGCATCAGTTGGGTGGATGCAACCTTTGTAACAGAGTGCAGCAGGTTAAACTCTATTTTGGCTGAGATGAATCAGGGCAAAGGCCAGACAACCAACAGAGAATGTGGACTGGTGGGGTATTTCTCTCAGGACTGAAGCTGAGACAGTTTTCAGCCTTTTTGATACTGTGACATGTCATAAAAGAAGATGTCTCTTAAGGTTTTGGAGCTGGCTTATACTGGTTTCACTTTTGTAGTAACAGCTGAGCATCACTAATCCTTCTGAAGGTGAATTGCTTCTGGTTATGCTGAGGGGGTTTTGTGGCAGCTTTGAGCTATGCAGTGAGTCAGAAAAGGGCTGCCAGCAGTTTATTCACAGAAAAGCCTTCTTTGCAGGGGAAGTAGGGTGTGCCTTTTGGGCCACAGTGTGGTTTTAGATTAGCCAAAGCTGTCCATACTCCAAGTTTGTTTGTATCAGAGAGTAAAGTTGGTTTTCTCCTGCCTTGAAAGCAGTTAACTGTACTGCAGAGTGATATGGAAGGAAAAGATAACATGGGGCCCCTGAAACCTGAATGTTTGCATCCCTTATACTGACTCTTGGTTTGCACCACTGTCTGTGTTGCAAGATGCTTGCTTTTTGTCTCTGGCCAGCCACACTCCAAATTTCAAGAGCAGACTGCTCACATTAATCCTAATTAATTTCCCATTCAACTCCTTTAGGTAATTTCAGCCAGATAGAAGAAGCAGGCAGAGATACAAGAGTCCAGTCACCTGTGCCAAAAGGTAAGGCTGGAATAGACCCTGGGCACTGCACTCTTGGAGTTTATCTTCTCTGCTCATGGCCTGGGCAGGGCTCCAAATGTCCCAGGTATTGACCCTCAGCAGTGGCAAGGTGTGGAGAAGCCACTGCAACTTCACATTTCACTGTTCTGTTCTTGGTGCTTTGCACGTGAATCTTCCCTGTTTTTGTTTTCTCCCCCTGAATTTCAGAAAAGCTTTCCTGGCCCCCTGCTAATGAACTCATTTTAGTTTCTCTGTGGGAATCTCCCACCCACTCTAAAAAACCCATGCTTTTTGCACTTTTGCTGTGGTCAGCTCAT
Organism: Illadopsis cleaveri; assembly: GCA_013399915.1. Lineage (NCBI taxonomy): Eukaryota > Metazoa > Chordata > Aves > Passeriformes > Timaliidae > Illadopsis > Illadopsis cleaveri. The sequence goes on from VXBB01024987.1 coordinate 116,720, forward strand.
TGGTAGGTGGAGAAAGTTGGTTTGGATTTTAAAGGAAGAGCAGAATAACTATTCAGGTGTTGATCAAGCAGAAACTACTCCAGAGTTGTCAGAATAGGAGCTTAAGAGAACAGATAGGTCTTTCTTCAGGGGTAAATTTGGAACTGAGACCTTCCTAGCTGGTGCAGATCATGACGCTTTTGCCTCTGCTTTCTGCTTAGAGACTTCTGAGTCCCAGCACTGCACATGTCACACGACACTGTCTTGTGTGTCGTGCAGATTTAAGATCTTGAAAATAAGAAGAAAAAAATGACCTTTGTTCTGCATTCAGACTGCTGCCAGCTGCTGTGGTGTCCTAGTGAGCCCATCTTGCCAGTTGCTGGTGGAATGGAAATTTGAAAATAGTGCTGAAAGTTACTAAGACTAGTTAAGAAAAACGTGTCTCTTCAGCTCTATCCATTCTTTCCATCTGACAGTGCACCATAAAAAACCAGGAAATTAACCACCATGAACAACCTTGGGAGTCTGTGGGCCCTGTATTCCCCAGAAACAGATATTCCCTGCCACCTTCCCCAGGATATCAAAGCACTTCCTCTGTTCAAAGTCAGCCTACATCATCCAGCCTACAAAAATACTCACCAGTGAGGTGCTTGTGGCCCATCTCAGAAAAAGCAATTCCATAATCTCAGCTTGAGTTTACAAATAATTTTTCCTGTCCAGTTTTTCCTCTTCAGCTCCCCAAATGCTTTGCTGGAGAGTCTTGCCCAGCTTTAATGTGCTGCCATTCAAAATGCTCTTTTGACATGGTTCTGACCTTTCAATTTTCAGGGTCTGCTCGCCGTCGCCGTCACAGCAGCTCTGGGAGTGACAAGGAGGCCAAACAGCGACGACTGGGTGTGTGGATATTGCAGAAGCTGTGCTGGGCTTCCCTCTGAGGAAAGGACCTATTTAACCTCTTTTCAGAAATGCCCAAGAAATCAACTTCCAGGTTTAAGAGGCCACCGTGGGTGAAGAGGGAGCTCGTGAGCAGGGAATAATATACATAAAACACAGATACCTAATTATCATCTTAGAGATAGTAAGATTTAATTTTCATATGAAGCTGTTTCATCTTTTTCCTGAATGTTGTTCTTCTTTGGCCCCTGTGAAAAATCAGGAAAAGGTATAGGTTACTTTCAGGAGTTCAAAATTTGTCATTTCTACCCAGCAACCTCTGATCAGGGCCATCGTTTCTCTGTCTATAAGTGTTAGTATTTTGGATCTGTCATGACTCAAAACTAACTTTTTCACCCTCATAGCCACCCTCTTGTCTCCTCTCTTAGATTCATCTGTGAGGTACCGGCACCTCCTCATCAATTCTATCCGCCAGAGATATGGGAGCAAGAGAGAAGCAGGAGCAGAAGCACAGGAACAAACACAGCCACTACCTTTCAACCAAGCCTTTGTCAACGTTGTCATTCATCAGAGCAGAGTCCCCCGCTTAAAAGAGAGAGCAGAGAAACCCCGAGAGGACGTGGCAGGAGCTCCTGAGCCAGAAGAATGTGCAGATACAGCCGTGAAGGTGTCAGATCTGCTTTGTAGGGAGGCCCCAACGCACACGACGAAGGTGATCTTTTTGTTTGGTAAACCAGGTACAGGCAAGACCAGGCTAATGCACAGGATTTGTCAGAAGTGGGCAGAAGGTGTCCTACCTCAGTTTCTCTTCACTTTCCTATTTGAGTTTCGGCAGCTGAACTTATTAAAAAGGAAATTGACCCTGAAGGAGCTTTTGTTTGACGTTTTCCTTCAGCCAGAGGACAGTCCTGATGCAGTGTTCCAGGGCCTCCTGGAGAATGCCCAGCAGACACTGATCATCTTTGATGGGCTGGATGAGTTTGCAGCTAACATGGATGTGTCATTCTCCTCTAAGAGAGACCCAGCTCTTACCTCCCCTATGTCCATATCCCAGCTCTTTGCAGACCTCTGCCATGGGAAGCTCCTGCCTGGTTGCACAGTGTTGGTCACCAGCCGACCTAAGAGGCTGCCTGACTTCTTATTATACACAGTAAGTGTGTTGGCAGAAATTTGGGGATTTGACCATGAGAAGGTTGAGGAATATGTTGGCCACTATTTTCGTCAGCATTCCTTCAGAGAACAAGCTATTGCTCATGTGAAGAATAACACCAAACTCCTCAGCATGTGCCTCATCCCTGCTCTGTGTAACATTGTGTGTATCTGCTTGGAGTATTTGCTCCTTAAACACCAGATGAGTGTGGAGCTTCCTCAGACTATGACACAGTTTTATATCAAAATGTTTCTCATCTTCCTAAACAAGCAACAAGGAGACTGTGCAGGTGATGAGGAGACTCAGCTGAACTGTAACAAAAAAGCCATTTTGGGTCTGTTTGACCTTGCACTGAGAGGCCTGGAAGAGAAGAAACTGGTATTTTATGATGGTGATATTCCCAAGGACGTGAAGGAATTTGCTTCCTTGCATGGCTTGCTGACTCTCTTTGAGGTGAAGACGGGTAGCACTTGCCCAGATGTTGGCTATGCCTTTGTGCACCTGAGCTTGCAGGAGTTTTTTGCAGCACTGTGTCTCATGGTGAGTAGGAGGGTAGACAAGAACTACTTGAAGAAGAAGTTCTTCTTGAAGTCAAAGTGGACTTTAAAAAATGAGACAAAGACTGAGTTTATGGAGAATTTTCACATATTTCTCTCAGGCTTGTCATCACGAGAGTGTAGGACATTTCTCATGCTGCTGGCAGAGCAAGATGAAGCTTGGGTGCAGGCAAAGCAGGATGTGATCCTGCAGTCTCTCAAGAAACTGGCAGCCACTCATCTATCAGGGCCTAAGGTCCTTGAGCTCTGCCACTGCACCTTTGAAACACAAAACCTCGAAGTAGCCCAGCACATTGGGAGCCTGCTGAATTTCAAGTATGAGTTTAAAAACTTCAGACTGACAACGCTGGATATGTCAGCTTTGGTTTTTGTCATAAATTCGGGCCAGGATTTGATTTGTTTGGATTTTGCAGGATGTCTTGTGGACACTGACTGCTTGGAGGTTCTGGCTGGATGTAAAAATGTGGAACACTTGAGGTAAACAGTGAGTGCTGTGAGCTAGTGGGTGTGGAGAAGGGCTAAGGGATTGGAAGGCTAAACCTCAAGTTTGTTCTAGAAGAGAGAGAGAGAGATGATGTGAGAGGATTTGATCGACTCAGCATAACTTCAGTATTGCAGAAATGTATGAAATAATGAATTTATGAGTGATTGAATGATAATAAGGTGATAAATCCATTCTGGGTGTATTTTTCTTTGTTTTTTTCATTTTGATTAAGATGAACAACAGGGTAGGTAATGCAGTAGATAAGAGGGAAGATTACAGGCATTTCTTTTCAATACGAAGGAAGGGTGAATCCTGTGAGCAAATGACAATATCAGCTTTTGGTGTGTTTGTCTTTTTCTCCTTTTCTTCACATTTTAGCTTTCGTAGCAGGAGATGTGGTGATGACTTTGCTGCTGCTCTTTCAAAGGGCTTACAAGGAATGGGGAGCCTGAAGAAACTAGAGTAAGTCTTTGTCACATCAGTGCCTTCTCCCTTCCTGTCTGTTCTCTATAATTCCATGACATTGGCTCACCCCAGGCTGATCTGTTCTGTGCAGTGTATGAGGGTAACAGTGCTACATAGCAGCATAGACACGTGTGGCTCTTGTTTCATGCTGGCATCAAGAGCAGAGTTGTGTTGCCCTGCTGAAAAAGGAGAGTGAAGTTTGTTGCAGGTGGCAGGGCCAGGCTGCTGCCTCTGTGTCTGTGTGCTGAGCACATGGTGCAGGCACAGGTCTGAGACAGGCTTGCCAGGTGCTGCAGGGGATTCCAGTCCTCCCTGTGCTTGGTTTGAGTAATCCTTTCTCTTTCCAGGTTGACAGGTGGGAGCATCACAGCTGAGGGGATGACTAGCTTGGTCCAGGCTGCATCACAGTGCCTCCAGCTTGAGGAAATAAAGTGAGTGTGTTGTGGCAATGACCATCAAATCAACCATTCCTTCCTTGGGATGCTAATGAGAATGAATCCGTGTGCAGCTTGCAGGGCAATCGGATACGAGATCCAGACGTGAAGAGGGTGATGGACCTGTTTTCCAAAATGGAAAAGCTGAAGAAAGTAGAGTGAGTAAAAATGGCTTAAACCTTGGCTACTGTGAAGCCAAGCATAGCACAGAGATGTGAGGCACCCAGCTGAAGCACAGACATTTAAGTGCAAGCAGGGCTGTGAAGGACTCAGTCTGAGATAGACACAGCCTCACAGTTCTTATCTAGGTCTTTTAAAATCATCCCAAGGGAGTCCTGGCACCACTGACACCTCTCCAGCAATTACAGTGCTCAACTCAGTGCCTAGCTTGACTTTTCCTCTCCTCTTCCCCTTGCTGAGGTTCAGGTTGAGATGTCTCACCTCTGATTAAGGGAGGATGGCTCCATCAGAGTCTTCCCAGCCTTTCCACAGCCCTTTTCTCCTGTGCTGCTCCTTCTACCACTCCTGTGGCTGTCCAGTGCTGACTGAGAGGGACAGACTGCTAGAGAAACTCCCAGCATGGATCTGCAGCTTTTAGGTGGAAAGAACCAGCCTAGCTGAAGGGATTTAAAGCCTTTGAAGAGCTGCCAGGGGCAGCTGAAGCAGCAGCAGAGCTGCTGTAAGTGCTGGAGTCTGAGTGTAGTTTACGTGACAGGACAGGGATAGACAAAAGCTGTGGAGTCAGAGCACTACCTGCACACCCCAGCCTTTAAAGGTCTCCCACATACCCTCAGGTGCAAGCAGGTGAACCCAAAATACCTGCAGTCACTGCTGGATCCCATCCAGGAATTAATCACTGGCTTTGCAGGGTTGTTAGAAGTGTTTAAAAGCACAGCAGAAGGAGGAAAGAAGGAATGTACCTGCTGCTCTTGCTTTCCTGGGCACACTGGGTAACAGCTTATGGGGAATGCCAGCCTGCCTCCAGGGAAGCAGCTTATCCTACAGAAAAGGCAGGAAAACAGTGCCATTTATAATCCTCACTCCCTCACCCATCTCTATTGCACACACAGAGTGCTGTTCTCAGGGATGATCCCTTTGAGGCTCTCAGGAATGGTGCCCTGTGGCCCTGAGAACAGGCAGAGGATTTGTAGGAGCAAGATCTTGGTTCCATATCTAATGAGGTCCAACAAGTAATGAAACAGAACGAACATGCAATTAAAGAATAAACCCTCAGAGGCTGGAGGGTTGTGTTCAGGCCTCCCTGTTTTAATATGCCATACTTAAATTGGATTTGTTGTAGTGGGAGTTTAACTGCACTGTGGATCAGTGGTGTAATCATGAAGGTATGAACTACCTCCACTAACTAACCCCAAACTGGTTGATGATCATTCTGCTGCACACAGAAGAGTTATCTCTGACTCTAAGTTCATGGGAGCGCAATCTTGCAGAGAAAGAACTGATCTAATAATGCTTTTCTTGAGTCCTAGATGGAAATTTCAGAAGTTTTTGAGAAATACCCTAATCAAAAGATTGTGTGCTTCAGGATGTTTGGGGAACAGAGCAGAGGGCATTTGTGTAACAAAAGAACATGCTGTGGGGTCCAGCATCTGAGGTTCTATTTTTCCTCATGTTCACAGCCTGAGCAACAACCATCTTTCCTTGAGTGCTGTTCTCAGTTTGGCAAAGGAAGGCATCGGGTGTCAAAATGTTACTGAACTGTGTGCCAGGTATCAATACATGAGAGCTCTTCCAAAAGAAAGTAGGTTGTCTCTTTAGATGTTAACTTTAAATGGACACTGTTTTTCAGCTTAATTGTTGGCTAATTGAAGTGAACAAATATCATTTTCACTCCTTTTTTCTTTCTTATTGGAAACAAAATGTGAATTCATCATACTGTGTACTTCCTCTTTGTATTTTTAATAGGTCATTTTATCCTTGGTCTATAAAACCATTTTCAGGGTGTGATATTTCTTCTTGTATAACAAAATTTAAACTTGCTTTTAAGCTCTGCAATATACCAGAAAGGAATTTCTTTACCAACTAGCATAAATTTACTATCATTCAGTTAATTTTAGTGAAAATGTGTGAATTTAGCTCTAGCTCTGCGTTCCTTTAAATTACAGGTTTGGGGGTTTTCATGTGTCCAGGATGACAAAGGGTAGATTTTTTAAATCATCCTGCCTCTTGTGGTTGTCTCATGTTCTTAGTTTAACACGGCCAAAGTAATCCCTAGTGTAACTCAAATTGCATATGGCTTTTTCTTATTTTTCTTGCTGGAAGGGACTTTCTACTGAATCTCTTTCCAACAAACTTGGCGTCTTGCAAAAAAAAAAAAAAAA